>VNJZ01011552.1:0-205864 GCA_008042795.1 Drosophila asahinai
CCCACTTCCGCTCCTGAAAATCATAAAAACGTTATATTAGCTATATGCGTGATTTTCGGCTTAAAATTAATAGATTCAATAAATTAATAAAATAGAGACGGACGTTTCCTCAAAACTTCAATAAAATCGGATGATAAATATGGGAGATATTAGCAATAAGGTTAGAATTTTAACACACCGCCCTAAGGCACTGCTGTTGCAAGCTGTAGCCGACAGGTGGCGCATTCGAGCCTTGGCCGTGCGATATATAATGGCGCCAATGTATGTATGTACAATGTAGTGTATGTACATTTTTAAATTGCCTTTTAGTGTGAAGCGCAAACGTTTAGGTACCGGGTATCTCACAGTCGAGCACAGTCGACTGTAGCTTTCTTACTTGTTTTACTATGTTTTTCCTAATTTTAAATGAGTTTTAATCTCATTAACGTAATACATGTTGTGTATTTCAAGTTTATTTTGATCTTTTGCACTCTTATATAGAGTATTTAGCGAGATAAGCATTTTAATTATAAAGCTTTTCTGGGAAACAAGCAAGACTTTAATTTTTTAATGATTTGTTTACGATTTCTGTGTATTTCAAAGCTCTATATATTCTTATCTCCTTTATTTCACTGACAAGAGCACTTTGTTCTCACAATTTGAATATCTGAAATTTTAGGTCACACCAATTGCCAAACGTTTTATATTTAGTGACCCATTGGAGTCTATTTTTAAGCACGTGCCTGGCACTCACTCCCAGCTACAAAGAGGATGATGATGATGATGAGGATGACGCTAGTGGGATGCCGATGCTGGTGCCGATGCTGCTGATGATGATGATGACATCGGCGTAAGTGGCTCGAGTAGTTTGGCCCGATGCCCCGGCAGGAACACGAGTTTCTAAGCGGCAATTTGCAGCAATTATAAATACGAGAGGCAGTTGTTGGCAAAGTGCTGGTGCTTGTGCCGCCTCACAGCTCACATCTCACACCTCACAGAGCTCACAGCGCTCCCAGTTCATGCCACACACAGCTCTTGCCTCGCTCGTTCGGCTCGTCCATGCTCGTGTGTGTGTCTCTTTTGGTTTTATTAATAAATCGAAGGGGCTGCTGCCGAGTGTGGAAAGGGTCAAACGGTGAGCTGCGCAGTTTGCTATGGCAGCGGAAAAACACCCAGGCAAACCCATCGATACCCAATACCCCAAACCCCTCGCATTTCCCCCATGAGTTCAGCTCGGTTCAGTTTCATTTTCAGCTCTCGTCGTCGTCGCCGCTCTATTTTGTTTGGCCAGCATCACACAGGCATGCACATTAGCAGCTGCCGCCGTCTGGGGTGCTCTCTTTTCTATCATTTTCCACCTCTTTGGGCCGCTCAGCTGTGGCTGCCACTCGGCAGTGGCAGTGGCAGCGATGCAGATGCGGCTGCGACTTGTTGTGCCGCCATCAGACCCGGCAGACGCATCATTCAGTTTGCAATTATCAACAAAACGCGCGCGCTCGGAAATCGGAATTGTGCTAATGCCTCGCCCCGAAATATCGCTGGCATGGCCATAAATAAACCAAAATCAAAACCGAAACCAAAATTAAATTCTTCATATTTATTGCCGAAGAGCTCACGTGAAGAGCGAACGCTTCCAAATGCTGCTGACACGACGGTACGAGAGTGTTAAACGAAATCATCCCACACGCCGCAAACAACACAACACAGCAGCGTTTATAAACCGCATTTGATTGGGGTTTAAGTGGCGATTTAAATGTGATCTCGAGTGTAATCCTAGGCCTTTGCTGTCGATGTGCATAATTGCGTTGCCACCTCTCTTTCTGCTAAAGCACTTCAAGGTTGCATAAACGGCTGACCACCCACCCCCCTGTGAGCCACTAACAAGTTTCTTGTTACCATTTCAATGTGGCACGAGGGCAAAGGAAAGGTACAAGCCATAAAAACAAGAGTTTTTCTCTTACTCCCGCTTGACCACATCGAGAAAAGAAAACGATTTGCTTTTCTAATACCCTTGGAATACTTGATACTTGGTTAAAGTTGTTTTAAGTGGGCCAACGTTGCGTATACTTGATCTGTGAAGTTGCTCTAAATTAGGGTGGCTCTTGCGTATACTTGTTATGGGGTGGAGACTGTAAAACACTTGAAGTGCTTAAGTTTAATGGAAGTTACTCTGCTTTTAAGCTGGTCAACTGTGCGTATACTTGATATTTGGTGAAGTATTTAGTGAGGTTTTTGTGTTAAGTAAGGGAAATTGTTTGTTTACCTAAACTATTTACACTTTTGTTAAGTTTAAAAGCTTGAAAAGAGTGCGTATAGTTGATAATTTGTTTAAGGTGACTTAATTTGGAACGATTTATCTTTTGAGAACTAAACAATGAGCCCTCGGAGCTAAACTCCTTATATATTTGCTATCTTAAGTGGTTTCCTAGTTCTTATTAGGTATTTATATATTTACTTAAATCCCAAGTAAACTATTGTAAACATTTTAAAAAACTCCCAAGCCTTAGAGCATCACGTAGCCGACGTGGTGACCCTTTAAGCCATATAAAATCCCCCTCATTCTCATCATGCAAACGATCCAGACAGAGAGACAGAGACACAAAGCCGTCGTCTGTCTGAGGTAAGTGCGGTGAAAAAAGGAAAACGGAAAATTCACAGAGAAAAAGGTTGAGGGGGGGGAAAACCAACCATGAGGTGGTGGGTGGCTAGTGGGTCGTGGGATTGCGTTGTCTCTGTTATCTTGGCGCTTGTTAGCCCGTTGTCTTTGACGATTTGTTTGCATGCCATTCTTTGCTCTGGTTTCGTTTTTTTACCGCCACCACTAGCTGTTTTTTTTCTTTTTTTTTTAATACAAAATCAATTGGATTATAAACTAAAAAACTGCTGCACTCATGTGTAAATAAGGTTGCGAAGGTTGCGGATTGCGGATTCCGGATTGAGGTTGCCATTGCTTGTTGCTTTCAATTACAACTTTTGATTCTTTATTGATACGAGTATTCATATTCGAAACGAACATTTACAGGGGGATATGCACGATGACGGGCTTAGCTCTAGACATTTAAAACGTTAACATTATGGTTGTTTTTCCCTTGTTATCAGAGAGATTTGTGTGCTGAATACCAGCTTAGGTAAGGAAACCTCTCATAAATAAATACTTTAAAGGTTTAATCTTAAAGTGTGCGGTTTTCGGTAACTTTAGTGGTGAATTTTCCTCTAATATCGAAACTCATCTTAATCATAGTTAAAGCACACTTGTGATTTAGGTTCTGGGTTTGCAGATATGCCCCATTAGGCTCACACATAACCGCTGGACTCCAGTTTGAGGGCTCCCTCGTATGTGGGCAGGCCCGATCTGTCAATTATCTTGCTCATGTCCAGGCTGATGATGCCGTTCTCGTTAATGGTGTTCAAATCCTCCTGCTCCTCCTCCTGCTCCTTGGCCTGATTGCCCGCGGCCTGCTCTCCGCCTGTGGATGTTGCTTCTCTGTTGTCTGGTGTTGCTGCTGCTCCTGCTGCTGTGTCCAATGTTGCTGATGTTGCTGCGTTGTCATTTTCATCGTTGACAGCGGTTAGGGGCGGCGAGCAGGAGGAAGTGCGTTCATTTGGAGGCGTGGCCTCCACATTCCCATTGGCCTCATCCTGCAGCGCATCGCCGGTTGCCGTGTGGTTGCCATTATCGCAATCGCTGGGACAGGGACAGGGACAGGGACTGGGCGGCTCCTCTCCTCGCCGCCCGCCCATGTTCAGGGCGCTCTCCACGGACAAAGCGGTGGTCAGGGGCTCATCCTCCGGCTCTAGCTCGTAGCGGAACTTGCCGCACAGCGGACAGCCGCGTCGGTAGTGGGCGGCACTGTGCTGGTGACTCTGCTGCAGGTACCGCCGCCCAAAGGTATTCAATCTGATGTTCTGGCCGGGCTTGCGCACCTGCAGCGCCAGCGGCAGAGAGGGCGGCGGCGGCTGCTGCAGGGCCTCCATTTCCAGGCAATTTCCGTTGCGCGCCGCCACCGCCGCCGCCGCAGCATTCCACATGCTCTCCACCTCGGCCCGCTGCAGGGAGCAACAGGATTGGGCATTTAGAGCCAATTGCAATTGCTTATTGACCAGGCTGCCTCCGGCACTGCCGCTGGCCACGGCATCCACACTGCCATCGGGTGTGCCACGGCTTCCGCTGGCCCCTGGCTGCTGCTGCAGGTAGTTCAAGTCCAGCGAGGAGCGGTAGCCCGGCGGCGGTGAGACGCGCTGCATGAGGAGCTGTTGCTGCTGCTGCAGCTGCAGCTGCAACTGTTGCTGCTGCTGTTGCTCCAACTGCTGTTGGTGGAGCTGCTGCTCGTGCAGCACCACAGCGTCGTACGAGGGCGGTGGTTCGTGGTGCAGGGCCGGCACGGCGGACAGGCCATCGGTGGAGTCGCCCAGGAAGAGGCCAGAGGTCTCGTAGCACTGCAAAGGGAAAGGAGAAACTCTTAATTAATTAAGCCTTAAATAATACATTACTTATCCTAAAAGCTAAGCTCTTTTTAGAGCAGGGGTGCTTAAATCTCCCTTATGGCAGTGCATATATAAACACTAATAAAATAAAGGAAATTCACACTTGTAAGAAACCTTTTTACACTGAGAGAAAGGCACTTGCCAATTCATCGCTCAATTTACCGATTCCTAAAAGAATGCCTATAATAAATCATAAAGAAGAAAAAGATGTTCTGTGTAAAAACAAGAACAAATTTCATTGGGATTAGCGGCGAGAAATAAAAACTCAATGAAATTGTTGTTGGCGAGCTCGGTCTTATCAGTATAGGACGGCGACACAAAGAGGAATGTGCCAAATTGTTTGTGTATGGCGCCGTGGGATCGGAAACTTCACCTGTGGAATGGGCTCACACTGCATATTCTTGCAGTGGGATTTAACAAAAACAAATGTGATGCATGGTATAGGCTTGAGCATCACGGCCTTAAATAATACTTTACTTATTCCAAAAACTAAGCTCCCTCTATAGTCCTTAACTCCCTTTAAACCCGACTTCCCTCAAGGTCGTGCCTAAATGCCGATCTCCGCTTGGACGAACCGTAATTTAGTTGCTTAATGGAGGACGCGGCGGACAAGTGAAATTTACGCGATCAAATAAAAAAGTTTAAATTGCACACATCATAAATTTATTTGCCTCTCTGCCCTGCGCAATCTGTACGCCCAGCACTGACCACCAGTGACCAGCAGTGACCCCCATTCCCTCCCTGCCTTACAGGGCTACCGCCTCATTCTGTCCGCAGTTGACATTTGGCGCCTGGACAGGCTAACGTTGATTTACGCGGAGGAGCCTTTTGCCGGCGCTTTTCCTTTTTTCCTGTGTCGCTTTTCTTCCTCCTCCGTTTCCCAGCGGGCCCACAAACAACAATGAACTGAGTGATGGCAACCGGGGGTGTTGGGTGCTTTTTTCTGGTTTTAGTGGGCCGTAGGCGGCTCTGGTAACTTAATAAAGTCCTAGCTCATGGCCACTTGCAATGGCAATAGAAATTTGTCCCCTTGTTGTTGGCCAACTCCTGTCGCACCTGTTAAATGCGCCGCATAAATATCCATTACTGGCCTGGTTTTCGCCCCTCCTTGGGCGCTGTCTGTGACTTACTTTCAAACTGTCTTCATGAAATGTTGGCTTAAACTTGAAAAAGGACAATTAGGGTTGGTCTGCGGTTCGCTTTCCACATGCAATTGGCGTTAGGACATGAAAACGGATAATAAACTGGACTACTCTCATTGCTGTTGTCACTCTTTTTAGCCTTAATTGTGATTTTAAGTCTTTAATTGGGATTGGAGTTTGAGTTTGAAGGGAGTTTCAATCAGGGAAAGTAATCTTGGTAGTTTGTTTTACATTTATTTGCCCTATATTGAGCTCCTATTTATAAAAAGAAATTATAAAGAAATAAATGGAGCGAGAAAAGAACTAAATAAAGCTGGTTTTCATAGTTTATTTTCCTTTTTCCCACTCGTTTTTATGTCTAGCCCTTTACTTGGCCTGATTTTTGAGTTGAAAAGTAAACAAGGAAAGGCATTTAAGTGAAGAGGAAAAAGGAAACTCCTTCTTTACAAGCTTTTCTTGTTTAATTAATAAATTATAATGATGTAGGAAATATAGAAATAAATAAAGAGATTCAAGGAGTGAGTTTTGAGTTGAAAAGTAAGCAAGAAAGCCATTTAAGTCAAGTGAATTGAGCTTTCCTTTTCTAATTAATACATTTTAATGATGTAGGTTAAATATAATTAAATAGGGAGTGCTAGGAGTGTCAGGAGTCTAGAAAGTAGGTTTTACTTCACATTAATAGCTTTATAAATAAATAAATGAATAATTGAAGTTCCTCTGCTAGTTTCCTCTAATTAAATACCAACTCCTGAATGCAATGGGTCTGTGCTCCCTCTGCCTGGGAGGAGAGTGTCCCATTGTAATCCTAACTATACGTGGAGCCTTTGACAACGTCCGTTTGTTATTCTGGCAGATGGGCAACAAAGAGCCGGCGCTGGAGGGATACCGATACACACAGCTCCACAGCAACACAACTCACCTGTTCGACGCTGTATATTTCCATGTTGGGATCGCCTTCGAGCCACTGGTGCTGCTGCTGCCTGTAGGCGGCCTCCGTTCGCTTTTTGATGTTTCGATGGCAACAATAGCAGACCACACACAATATGGTCGTCACCAGGGAGAGCATGGCCCTGCAACGAATATCATTCAATGTTAAAGGGAATGCGAATGGGCATGGCCAGGGGGAATGCTAATAGAAATGGGCATATGAATGCAGTGTGTGTTATTCCACGGATATCAGTCCTATATGTGTTCACTCGGTGGAATGAAATTGATGGCCAGGCCTCGATAAATTGCCATCATGATAATAATATTGTATTAATGCCGCTTTTGGCATTTATTAATTTTGTCAAACAAATTGCAAATGTCCCTCTCTGTTTGTGTTTGTGTTTATTTATTCTTGCCTGCATATTGATGGCCTAAATTTCTGGCCTTTGATTCATACATCACCAGAGCGGAAATTACTTTTCTTGCTGCATTATGATGCTTTAATTAGTTAGTGCTTTTATCCAAGTTTTAAATCAATTATTCCCATTAGAACAAAGGGGCTGAAACTAGGAAGTATTCCCCAAACTAACCCATTTTGCACAGTCTAGTGGGTTTTGAAGAGCCTTTGGCTGCTGCTGCTGGCCAACGATAAGCACATACTTTGTGTCCCAATTTCACCTTGGCAACTTCAATTGTTTCCCCAAGCTAATTTCTATATTGTTGCCATAATTTGATAGTTTCATTAACTCTTCAATGTTGCCTGCTAACCACACATTGTTTACATTTATCGGATTATGAGCTTAATCCTTATTGATATTTACCCGCAAGTTGCTAATTTCGTTTATTAAATTACATTTCTAGAGAAAACAATTTGCTTGGCTCAGCACTGTGGTTATTAACTGGCTTAAATCAATTTAAATTACAGTTTACAGAGACAATAATATATTTTGAGGTTTTGGCAGGCAAATTAGCATTTTAGTTGAGGTATTTGGGGATTATTTGATAAGGAAATTAATATTCTAAGAACAATAAATCATTGGTTAAATAAAGATTGGTAAATTTTAAGATTTACTTAATTAAAAAGTAACTTTTGATTATAGTTTATAAAGAGTTAACTACACCTTCCGCTATATCTTAAGGCTCTTAACTTATTATTCGAAACCTTTATGGTGCCTCTGGCATCTAGCTTTTTTTTTCTTTAAACGCTTTTCAAGGCGTAGTCCCAGACTTCTTCCGGAATTTATCAATGAATCAGAAAAATGCCCCCCACCATTAGGCTTGATTGCCAGTTATCAAAATTTCCTTTTAACGCCGACGTTTGTCGGATCCATGTTGGGTTTATTGAAACCCACTGGTTTATTTAGTCCGCCGGAAAGTGGTGTTCGTGTCGATTTCGTGGCTCGAGGCATTTCCATGACGTCACTTAATCCACTTTAGAATGCAACATTGTGTTCCACTTGTCTGTCCAGTGTTCACGGCTCTTCCACTCTCTCTCCTGGCTCTGCTGTCTCATCCTGGTTTTTCTTTTTTGGTTCACGCAATTTCTCGCATGTCAACAGTTCATTAAGGACCTCTTTTGGGCCCGTTTCCATTCCATCGAAGCGGCAGAGAGAGAGACAACAACGGCATGTGGTGTGTGTGTGTTTTCCCCCCATTTTTATTTGTGGCTATTTTCAATGAATTGCCCAAAAGACAAATCGATAAAAATGTAGTTAAAATAAAGTTTTTTCGGCGCGTGATGTTTACAGACATCAAAAAGAGAAAACTATAAAAAACTGTGTGTTGACAATCCGTTGTTTGTGGTTGCTGGATACTTTAACCAAAGAAAAAGGGGGAAAAAAGCTCGTGTTGCACACGAAAATAAATTTTATTAGGCAGAGGAAAAAGGATGCTTCAGCAGAAAAATGGCTTGGCGCAATTATAATTATTATTTTCGCCGGAAAAAGCGGAGCAGCGGAGGCAGCTTGACATCGCCTCGCTCCTCGTCGACGCTTAAAATGTTGATGTTTATTAATTTGCAGCTCGCCAGCTCATAAATCAAGCGCGCACAAGAGGGCATTATGATCTATGAGCTGTGCTCGTAATATCCTTCTAAAATGTGTGTGTATGTCTACAAATGGGGCAATTACTGCAATTTACGAACTGCTGTAAAGGATTTTTAATGATTGGTTGGTTTGTGAGTGCTTAACAGCTAGTTAAAAGCATATGTTAGCTAACCTTGGGTTAATGGTTTACGAATAGAAGGGAGATTTTTAGATAGTTGCCTTACAATTTAGCACTGTTTTTGGAATGTTAACTGAGTTATTTACATTTAGTAATAAAAATCATACATTTTCGATAATTTAGCTAGCTTTTAGCTAACCTGAGGTTAGTGTTTGACCAAAAGTTAAGGAATCCTAAGATAGTTGCTACGTAATATAGCTTTGTTTCAGTTATGCTATGTAAATTATTTAAATATAATAATAAATATACTTTTCTGGTAATTAAAACCAGCTTTTAGCTAACCTCAGGTTAGGGTTTGACCAATGGTTAAGGGATCTTTAGATACTAGCTTCAAAGTATATCCATGTTTCTATTATGTTTACTTAATTATCTAAAGATAATTACAAATATGTTTTTTAGCTAGTTAAATACAGACTTTAGTTACAGACAGGTTAGTGATTTAACCATAGAATGCATTTCTTTCGGTGCAACCTCAAACGGCAGCCCTGTTTCAGTCATACTTACTAAATTATCTATAATAAATATACCTGTCAGTTAGCTAAAACCAGCTTTTACCTAACCTCACATTAGTGGCTAACCTACAGATAAGAGATCTCTTGCTAATAGCCTCAAATTATAGCCTTGCTTCAGTAATCTAAGAGAATTAACCCCAAGTACAAGTGCACCGACATAAAAGCTAGCTACCACTATCGATCTAAGCCAGAATTTCTAGAAGAACTTCCTTAAAAATGTAAATATTTGATTGATTCCCGTCAAGTCCGAGTCCATCCAACTTTCCTGTCAACTCTAATTAATTAATGGCCAGAAGGGGACTTGTGGGAATGCTTAGCTTGGCCAAAAGTTGCAGCCATGACGAGTGTGTGTTTGTGTGTGTTTGCTGTTGTGCCACTCTTTTGCATTTCCCACGAGCTTCACCTCGCCATCAGTTGTCACTGGCTGGGAGCTGTCAGAGACTTACCCGCCAAGCAGCAGATTCACATTTCCGTTGACAACATTTGCATAAGTCTGGGGTCCGCCAGGTCCTCCTCCGCCGCCGCCGCCGCTGCCGGTTGAGCTGACAGATCCTGGGCCGCCGCGCTGCTGATGATATTGCCCCAGACCGCTGGTATAGTAGGTGGTGAATGTGGTAATCGAGGATGAGGATGAAACATGCTCCTGGGATTGAGACTGCAGCTCCTCCTCCTCCTCGCTGTCGGATAAGGTTGAAACTCCCGGCGTTGTTGTCGCGGTCGGGATTGTCTGATTATGACCCGCTCCCGCCTTGGTTGCATAACGCTTGAGAGACATTTCACTGCGACTTCAAGTCCAAATCCAAATCGAAACGGGGCGATTGCATAACGATTAGCACGGCGGCGCACTCATTACAATGCCATTAGCACGCACACCTTCGAGCAGGGCGCATCTAGAATGGCTTTCGGCCAGGACTCGCTGGTGACTAACCCTCTAGCCTCTAGTGGGGCTCTAGACCGCAGCAAGGACGAACAGCGACTGCTAGCCCTCGCGACCGACCGACGACCCGAAGGCAACACACTAGCACTAGCAGGGCCAAGCCAATACCACACACTACACGGGAATTAATTTTTTGGATATTTTAGAGGAACTACAATACGTTAGAGAAGAAGTTTCTTAATTCCTTAGTTAATTTATTTAATATTTTAATACATATTTACACCAGAGATATTTTATTTAGTTTGTTAGCTTAGTTTTGTTAGTTTTTATTACTGTTTAGCACTCTTTTTCCTTTTACAAATTCATGTTAATTAATTTTCACCTTAAAAGCAGCCTGATCTTCAAGCTTTATTTACTTCTATTATTTTTTTATTCACCCCTTTATTCAATTTAATTAAAACCTTTACTGATCTCTTGCTTTTTTCCACCGTGTACGATCGATGGCCAAGGCAAAAAAGAAGTCTATTTCGGTAACTTGTAGTCCTTAGTAGTTTTTGGCCGCGAATCGCGAGCGAGTTGTGCGTCTGGGCAAATGCGTTGCGCTGCTGCAACTGAGCTCCGGCTTGACTTGCTGACTAGTTCGCCCGCTCGCTGGCTGGCTGGCCTGGCCTGGCTGAGGACTTTGGCTTGGCTTATCCTTTTGTTGTGGGCCCCGACGAAGTTGCCTTGGCAACCGAATGGCAACACACTTCGGCTGGGGCTCTTTTCACTTCGTGTGTTGCTGCTGCTGCTGCTGCTTTTCCTGCTGCTGCTGAGGTTGCTGCTTGCCTGTTACAAGTTGCGTTGCCCATTTTTCAGCGACTGCCTTCCCTCTCTGTTTAGTTTTTGGGGCAGGCAGGTTGTCAGGATAAAGGAAGAGTCGACGACAAAGGCCAAGCACGGCTATTTGTATTGAGCTTCCCTTTGTATCCCTTTCACTCGCCGTTCACTCACTCAAGTTTTCTGTTCCTGCACGTTTCACGTCAAATTGAGCGCCAAAATGCTTTTGTATGCTCGCATGGCTTGTCATTATTGCTGTTGTTGCTGCTGTTGCTGTTGCTACTGCCACAGTTGCTGCTGCTGCTACTGCCGCTGTATTTGTTGTTGTTGTGGCAACCGTGCATGCCATTTGAACAACACTTGTCGCCAACTGACATTTTTCACGGCATGCGGCCATAAATAATAATGCGACTCAGAAGCAACAGTGAGCGTCGCGCATATTGAGCATGCAGGCGGCACACACGGCGTATGCGTGATGTGGGGTTAAGGAAAAGGGAAATTAAGCTAGGAAAAGGATGTTAAGTTTCAAAATTTTAATTGAATATTAAAGAAAGGTTTTATTTTTAATTTTTACTATTTTATAAAATTTAATTATTTTAATTTTAGCCCTTTTTTTGTCAGTTTTAAAGCCTACACTGCGTATACTTAATTTATTTGTAAAATAAGCCAAAGATAAGTATTTACTTTGATAATTTTAGCCCAATATTGTTTTATTTTTAATTTTTTTATATTTATTATATTTATTTATTAAAAAATTTGCCCTATTTTTAGTCAGCTTTAAGACGCACCCTGCGTATACTTAATTTTTTGGGTAAATAATCCCAATATTACCTGTTTAAAAGCTGAAAATTGCTATAATAAAAATAGAATAATGGCCTCATTAAATTTAAATAATAATAAAACCTATTTCAAGAGCAAGAGCTCCTTCCCCTTACCTTTTTTTTCCACAATTTCCCATTTGTTTTCCTTCAACATATGTCAGTACCCACTCCCCCGCTTTCAAAAACTGCAACAATATGGCAACAATTTCAAAAATGCTTCGCCTAAATGCCTGAATGAAATCTTTAAACCATTTGCATATCGGCCACGTTTTATGGCACCTACGGCCGGGACGGGCCGGGCCCCTCCCGTATGCAATCATCATTATAATTGCCAGCCGTTAGCAACTAATTGAAATGCACGTATTATTTCGGGCAAATTTGCTTTTAATTTATGACGCGTTCACGTACAAACATTTAAATGGCCATTTTTGAGGGGAGTGTGGCGCCTGCCCAATATTCGGGGGCCGCACTGTTCCCTCAGCAGCTTCTTCCCAGCCTATGACTGTGACTATGATTGTGGCCCATAGGTAGAACCGAAAGCCAGCTGCACACAATCGCAGGCTGGCACTGGCACAGGCACGGGCACAGTCGCCCCGAGTTGGTTCAAGAACATATGTAAATAGTTGCACGCCATTTTTGTCGCCCCTCTCTTTTGCTTTCTCGGTTTGCTCTGCACAGAGAGAAAAGTTATTAGCCGGGAGTGCAGGAAATTGGTATTTTAGGGAGTCATTTGAGTTCTTTTTAGCAAAATGTGGCTTTTGAAATGTTAATTTGTATTAATTTTAATACTGTTTCATTTATTTTATTTCAATTAAGTAATATGAAGTTGATCGGCATCACTTGGCGAGTCGATTTAGGCGTGTCCGTCTGTCCGTTTGTCCGTTTAAATACTAGATCTCAGAGATCATAAGAATATTAAGCCAAAATGTTAACAACAGGCAGATAAAATCGTATTTACACCCATAAAGTTAATATAGTAGTAATCAGTGATTACTAATCACCATTGCCAGATTTATCCTTGTCCGTCTGTTCGGCTGTCCGTGTGTCCGTCTAAACACCTAAATCTTTAAGACCATGATAATGTTAATCGAAAATGTAAATAACAGCCACAAGAAGTCATATTTAAACCCATAAAGCCAGTATATCATTAATCAGTACTACAATGCGAGTTTATTTAGTCTTGTCCGGCTGTCCGTTTGTCCGTCTGTCCACGTGTCCGCCTGAGTGTATGAACACCTATATCTTAGAGACTATAAGAGCTAGTGCTACCAAATTTGGTTACATTATTCTTCTAGGTCTAAGTTTATTATATAATTTGGGCACACCCACTACCGCCCACAAATTATAGAAAATATTTTCCGTGCTAAAATTTGTAAAACAACGAGAATAAAGAAAATATTTTCTTTGGTATTTGTGGATTAAATAATAATCAGGTTTCTGGAATATTATGATGTTTACTTAAACAAATCCCAATATTTCCATAGAAAATTATGAAAATTAGATTACAGAAAATATGCAAATTACCTATAGCACAAGTTTCTCTCTGTGCACCACTACCACACCCTTTCTCACTCTCTCTCAGTCGTCCTGTGTGTGTTTTTCTGGTTGTGCCAACTGTTTGTTGGCAGCGTCGGCGGCGGCGGCGGCAGTGTTGGATCGTCTTGAAATCCGCGCTACGTCGGCGGCTCAGCAGTTGGGCGGCAGTTGGGCTCTCCGCACGGCCGTAGTTGTTGCCTGCACCTCGAGTGTCGCGCGCGCTGAAGAGCACGTTGTTCTTGCCGCTCGACGGCCGTGAATGGCGCACAAAAGCTGCTGCTGCTACAATTTTAGCCTTCCATCTCTCTGGCATAATTTTAGATTTGTGTGAAAAGAAAATTTGTCAATTCAGGAGGAGGAAGACACCCGGACGGGAGCAGGAGCAGCTGCAGGAGGCGAAGGAGGAGCATCAGCATCGGGCGGCAGCCACGTTTTGTGTGTCACGCCGCCGCCCCTCAACAGTTGGCAGCTGGCAAACGTGACTCATTAGAGCGTCTCTCTCTCTGGAGGAGGAGAAGGAGGAGCAGGAGCACTGGGTCAGCTTTAGGGTGACTCGGTGCACGAGGGAGATGCGGGGGCCCAACGATGATGATGGATAGTTTCGGCCGCTTCTGGTCACTTTCGGGGGCCGCTCTGCGCACGCGTTGCGGGTAAGCAACCGAGCCAACCGCCAAAGCCACCTCTGTGGCGGCCTAAAGCCCAAGTGACAGTTTGCTTTATTTGGGAGAACTAATGATTGTAGTTGTAACTGGGGAATATCTGGGAGAGGGATGGAATCTATACCGGAAAAGGGTTTACAAGAAGGAGCATATTTAGCTCTTTTTTTGGTTTATAATTTAATTAAATAATATATTAAAAACAGGAATACTACGACTTTAGCTTCTAAAGTGTATTAAAGCTCTTTTAGATTATATTTTACAATATTTTAGATTAATACTCACAATTTAATGCCTTAAATTAAGGGGCTTACGAGAAGAAGCATATAAAGCTCTTTTTTTGGTTAATAATTTAATTAAATAAACGATTAGTAACAGGAATGCTACGAATTTAGCTTCTAGAATTTATTGAAACTCTTTCAGACTATATTTTACAATATTTTAGATTAATCCTAACCATTTAATGCCTTAAATTAATTCCTGATATAGTTAAAATTTCCATTTTCGATATTGTCTTGTGTTTTATGAGACTTATATATGAAGATAGTCTGTACAATTATTTTAGAATAAATACTAAATCATCTTAGATACTCACAAATTTCAATATCAAAGTACCTGTTAAATTTCGTCCTTAGTTTCCTCTTACTTCTTCTTCTGTTAAGTGTTTTATAGGCCTTAAACCAGAGACAGTATTTATAGAATATATAAAAAAATAAATAAAGAAAGTCTGTAGATTATTTTAGAATAAATATAAAACCATCTTAAAATCTTAATAACCTTAATATCAAACTCCCAGTTAAATTTCTTCATCAGTTTCTTCTTACTTCTTACTTTGTTAGACTTTAATAAGCATTAAACCACAGAATGTCTTTATAGAATATATATTAAAATATCTATACTTAACCTCTCCATTATAGATGCTCTAATTTAATATCTGTTTTCGTTTCCAACCCACTTACAAAGCCTTAAACCAGGGAAAGTCCCCCTGAAAGCGCTGCAAAGTATGCTACGCTTTTTACAAATATATTTTTGACAGTCGCCCTGAGCCGCTGCGTGCGTGTGTGGGAACTAATGAGGCTGTCACAGTCACAGCGCAATCCTTTCTTCCCCGTCAGCCCTTTTCAAGCATTGGCAGCATTAATTATGCATGCCTGTTGATTTATTATGCACGACCATCAAGGTAATGATGGGGCCAGGCCACAAGTAAGAGCACACGCGTCCAATGCAATGGCAGGTCACCCACCCAGCAGCGTTAGTTAACCTCCTCCTTCGGTTGCCAGAGGCAACAGCGAAGACTGAAAAGGAGAAATCCCCTTTTGTTGCATGACCTGCGAAAGTATTTCATATTTTCACATGAAGCGTAATGAAAATTTTAAGGTCTCGCTGGTGGTCCCAGCTTCGATCGCACACGCAAAGGTTGCACTGCTGCCTTACAGGTGTGTTCATTATACACACACTCGTACTCATACTCCTTCGTTGGGAGTCACGACACCATCACCACCTGGCACCTGGTACCATTCTCCATTGGTGGCAAGGTCTCGCCCTCGTCCTCATTCTATGCTAAAGTTTAAAAGTGTCGGCCCTAAAAATATATACCTCCTCGAGTCATTTGTTAAGTAATTTGATTTGAAATCGATAAGGAAGCTTTAGATTATGGGTTATATGGTAAATCTGATATGGTTTGGGGTGGAAACTAAGGTGTTTAGGGGTTAAACTGTGGCTAGGGGAGACACTTTGTAGGGTTTAAAGTGCTTCGAGTCATCCCTCAATCAAATTTCAATATTTAAGTTTCTCAAAATTATGGCCTATAGATACTACCATGTGGACTCCTTCAGCAAACTTGGGTGAGCGTCGTCTTTGCCTTCGATTTTTCATTATGCTGCCAGCCGCGGCGCCACCAGGACAGCCCAATTCCCTAGCGTGCCTCGAAGGTGGTGTGGCATGTGTGCGTGTTCTTGGGAGGAGAACAAACAATTGCCACTAAATGGCATGTGGCGGTGGCCCCAACTCCTCCCTCCTCGCATTTGGTTTCCTTTGATTTTATCGCTCGTCAAGCCCAAGTCGCGAGCATTGATTAAAGTTCGATGTCTGTCCTTGGTTCCTCCAAGGAAGGGTCTGTGACTCGACCTGCTGCTATTGTGGCTTATTGCTTAACTGTCTTAGTTCTTTGAACCACAGATGATGATGTCAACTGGTGGTAGGAAGGAGAAGCTAGGACTAGGGGTTAATCTAGTTCCCAGCAATTTATAATTAAACCTTCACTATAATTAATAAGGATAATAGCTTAAAAATAGTTCTTAGAAGTTGCCTTTATTCAAATACTTAATTACAGGCCAGGTATTTTGTTTATAAAATGTTTGTTAACTAGCTCCAAGCTGGTTCAGCTCATATTATGGGATTTCTCGACTCCAGGACTCATTCCCAACTTTCCTTTCCAGCCTACGTTATCTCTATAAGATGTCCCTGGCCGTCTCGCTGCGCCGAGCTCTCTTGGCTTTGCTCTCCGGCGCCATTTTCATCCTGACGGTGCTGTACTGGAACCAGGGTGCCACCAAGGCCCAGGCCTACAATGAGGCGCTAGAGCGCCCGCACAGCCACCGGGATGCCAGTGCCTTTCCCATGTAAGTCCCAATTAAGCTCAGGAAACCCTAATCCAATCCCTCTTCATCAGACCCGTTGAGAAGTCCTGGACATACAAGTGCGAGAGTGACCGATGCCTGCGGGTGAGCCATCATGGCAAGTCCGGGAAACGGGTCTCGTTCATCAGCTGCTCGATGACGTGCGGTGACATCAACATCTGGCCGCATCCCACCCATAAATTTCTGCTCAGCTCGCACACGCACAGCTTCTCCGTGGAGGATGTGCAGCTGCAGGTAGACACCTCGCATCGGGAGGTGCGCAAGCAGCTGCAGCTGGCCTTTGATTGGTTCGTGAAGGACCTAAGGCAGATCCAGAGGCTGGATTACAGCGGCACTAACTCGGAGCCCGCGGTCAGTGAGGCCTCCTCCAAGTTAAGGCGTCATGCGGATAATGAGAGTCCTGCGGCCACCTTGTTTGGAGCCACTTTTGGTGTCAAGCAGGCGGGGGATCTGGCCAGTGTACAGGTCAAGATCAGTGTGCACAAGTCCGGGGATGTTAACTTTAGCTTGGATAATGATGAGAGCTATCAGCTGACTTCCAACAGTGAGTAGTTACTAATACTGGGGGATCTATATCCCTGAATATTTATATTTCCCTCAACAGCCGATGGCCACCGCCTGCTGGTGGAGATCGTGGCCAACTCCTACTTTGGAGCCCGCCATGGCCTGTCCACGCTGCAGCAGCTGATCTGGTTTGACGACGAGGACCGCCTGCTGCACTCGTACGCCAACAGCAAGGTGAAGGATGCGCCCAAGTTCCGCTATCGCGGCCTCATGCTGGACACCTCGCGTCACTTCTTCTCCGTGGAGGCCATTAAGCGCACGATTGTGGCCATGGGCCTGTCCAAGCTGAATCGCTTCCACTGGCACCTCACCGATGCCCAGAGTTTCCCCTACATCTCACGCTACTACCCGGAGCTGGCCGAGCACGGTGCTTATTCGGAGAGCGAAACCTACACCGAGCAGGATGTGCGCGAGGTGGCCGAGTTTGCCAAGATCTATGGGGTTCAGGTCATACCAGAGATCGATGCTCCCGCACACGCGGGCAATGGCTGGGACTGGGGACCGAAGCGCGGGCTGGGCGAGCTGGCCATGTGCATCAACCAGCAGCCGTGGAGCTTCTACTGTGGTGAGCCGCCTTGCGGCCAGCTGAATCCGAAGAACAACCACACCTACCTCATACTGCAGCGCCTCTACGAGGAGCTGCTGCAGCATACGGGGCCCACGGACCTCTTCCATCTGGGCGGCGACGAGGTGAATCTCGACTGCTGGGCGCAGTACTTCAATGACACGGATCTGAGGGGTCTGTGGTGTGATTTCATGCTGCAGGCGATGGCCAGGTAAGGGAGGGTCTCCTCTAGATCTCCTTTATATTAATTTCTTCCTTTTTCTTTCCTTTTACAGACTGAAGCTGGCCAACAATGGCGTGGCCCCCAAATACGTGGCCGTTTGGTCCAGCGCCCTGACCAACACCAAGTGTCTTCCTCACAGTCAATTCGCCGTGCAGGTGTGGGGCGGCAGCACCTGGCAGGAGAACTACGATCTGCTGGACAATGGCTACAATGTGATCTTCTCGCATGTGGATGCCTGGTACTTGGACTGCGGCTTTGGCAGCTGGCGGGCCACCGGCGATGCGGCCTGTGCCCCGTACCGCACCTGGCAGAATGTCTACAAGCATAGGCCTTGGGAAAGGATGCGCCTGGACAAGAAGCACAAGAAGCAGGTGAGGTTTCTCCATATATATAATAACATCTTATATTTGTAAACTCCCAGGCTTTTTTTTTCAAATAATAACGGCGGATGGCTTTTATTTTTATAACTTTTTCTTTTTCTCCATCCGAAACGTGTCGATCGTTCTTATTCGCCAAACCAAAAGTGACCGTATATTCTTTTCTTAAAAATATAGCTTAATCTATTATCGATTACATTATATCAACTGGTCACTAATGTGACCGTGTAATACAAAATTAGGTGTTTACACTTATATTAAATAATTTTTCTTGCTTAGGTCCTGGGCGGCGAGGCCTGCATGTGGACGGAGCAGGTGGACGAGAACCAGCTGGACAATCGGCTGTGGCCGCGCACTGCTGCTTTGGCGGAGCGCCTGTGGTCGGATCCCAGCGATGATCATGACATTGACATAGTGCCGCCGGACGTATTCCGCCGCATCTCCTTGTTCCGCAATCGCCTCGTCGAGCTGGGCATCCGGGCCGAGGCCTTGTTTCCAAAATACTGCGCCCAGAATCCCGGCGAATGCATTTGATATTACCTCTAAGAAGTAAACCCAAATCCCAATCCCAACCCCTCCCGACATGTGCGTTAGTTAGTTGTTAGTCTAATTGTTATTTTATACGGATAGGATACCTAGGCTTCGAAGCAGGCAAGACGAGGACTGTTTGAAATGGTTTCTGGCATGAACCGTGACTCGAATTTCGTTTACATAGAACAAAACACACAGAGCATATACTCACCCACTCACATCTCTCTCACAAGAGCTGGCAAAAAAATCGATGTTTTGCACTATCGAAAATCGATACTATCGATGTTTCCTAAGCCATACAATTTCTGCTTTTAAAAATTATATTATTTGCAGTTGATTTGTCACTTAACACGATTCCGGCTTTAAGGAATTAATTTCCATTCATGATCTAACCAAATATTTCTCTTCCAGCATTCGTGAAAGCATCGTCATGATCATTTTAAAGGCTTAAAATGGAGTCTAATCGGTCTAATAAAAACATCGATAGTGCGAAAAAAATCGATGGTTTTTAAAAAAGTTTAAAAAAAAATGATACTATCGATAGTGCTCCGATGTTTTGCCAGCCCTTCAGTCACCCACTCACCCCTAACTAGTACAATTCATCGCGAATTATAGCGCACATTGCAGACATGATCGAGGTTGAGGTGACGACGTTGAACACTAGCGTTCATAGACTTAGTTGTAGATTTCATACGCATCCAATTCACAGACATAGGCTTAATATATATATTAATACGTAGTAACTGGTAAGATCAACCACAATTAAGAAAATACGAACCCTTTTGATATAATTTGAAAAAAAGCTTTATTCGCAGAACATTTATTATTAAGGAATCTGATCTGTTTCGACCTCTTTTACCTGTGTTTTTGTCTAGTTTCCTGTATTTCTTTTATTTCGCGTTGCCTTAAGTTATATAGTATACATTAAATTACATTTTCAGTGATATAAACAATGTGACCTTAAGAATCAGAAAGTAAAACGAGAAAACTGCTAAAAATGAGTAAAACTTAGACCTTAGACATTAACAATTAATCGTTACGACAAATTTTTGCACGCATACACACACACAACTCGATGACTAGTAAATTAGATTAGCTAATCTAGAATGTACACTGAAACAAAAGAAAAAACGGGGGTAATTACGGTTGGGGTGTATTCACAGTTTGTTTTCCTTTCGATTTGGAACGTTGTTTGGAATGAAAGCCCTATGTTAGCCACTTGTTTTCGTACTTAAGAGAATCAAAAAAAGAAAAGAAAATCGAAGAAACCGAAAATCATGAATCTTCATTAGTTTAACAACAATTTCTGCTGTAACTGCAAGTCACTCTCGAAAATAAACTACAAGTCCAGTCTAAGAAGGCGACTGATCTTATGGGAACTTCTTTTGGGGTGTATTTCTTGGGGTTTTTATGTACAGTAAAGGAAACCTACCAGTGACCAATATTCCAAAACAGGCTGACTGTTTATGGTATTTTTCACAATGTAAAAAACGCTCTCTCTGTCCATAAACGACCAATTTTGTTCAGAATTGTATTTAATTTTATCAGTAGCATGGTGATGAACTATGAACTATGGAAAGCGAGCGCGTTTTTTACATTGTAAAAATACCATAAACGGTCATGTTGTTCCGAAATGCCATACATTTGCATTGCAGTATGCAAGCCATTTTTATGCAAGCAAGAAATTAGCGCGCCTCGCTTGCACAAAGTTGAGATCGTAGAAATCTTATTTCTTATACTCATCTTGTTCTTATATTGGTATTTGGTTTTACAGTGGAATTTGTGGGACATGTACTTTGTTGTTGAATTTTGTGACTGCATTAACAGTATATTTGACTATATTTACAGTGGATCTTACAATAGCTCTTATTTATGGTATATTCATGGTAAATTCTAAGCGAAATAAATATTTATCGATACAGGAATAGCAGAACATATATAAGTCCTAAGGAACTGTAAGAAACTCAATTAATTGATTTTTTCGATGATTTATAAAAGATTAACAGTTGGTTTTTTTGATACAGAATTAGCAGAATATATGTAATTCACAAGGATATGAGTTAAGTTCCAACGTTTGATGCTGTTCCTCGCCGTGTTTTGATGATTTTTAGTTGATTTACGATTTATAAGATTTATAAGCCTATTTAACCTTCAGTTAAGGATAGAACCAGACAGGAGCTACCCGTACTTGGAGATGCTGTGACGGAACTTAGTATTTCTTGAAGTGAAAACCTTATAGGATATCTGAAGATGGAGACGCCCAATCTGTTCCCTTTGCATGTCGCCTTGTGAGCTTTATCTTTCATTGGAAACACATCGTTGGACCATTTTCCTAGACTTTCCCTACCTAAGCCAAGTCTGGTCCTTTCTACATAGCATCTACAACTCCTACGACTTGGTTTTCCGACACTCTTACGACACTCAGCACTCAGCTGCTACTTCTTGGAATAGGAACAAATATTATGTATAAAGTTATACTATAAACCCAAGTAAAACTAAACAAAATCGGTGATATCAATGCTGTGGTAGCGCTGCAAGGATCCCAGCCGCGTGTGAGGCGTTGGTCGCAGGCAGATCACACACTCCTCCGTGCTGAAAATCAATGAAAATTAGTCACAAAAAACCACAGGCGACTACAGATGGTTTATAAAAAATATAATACTTTAATCTGAGCTCTTAAGGTGTAAAACTATAGCATGCAAAAATACTTATGGACAAAGAGGGATATACAGTATGCTCTAAATGTAATATATGTGAGGAGGGGGAAATCTCTGGGTCGTATACATTTATTTGTGTGTGCGGTGTGTTGGAGGTGGTGTTCATTCATAGTGTCCGGTGGGCACAGGACTTGTTGATGTCAGTCTACAAGAAAGAAGGATAAACAGAACGGAAGAGAACCCAGGTGAGAAACTTAGGGATATAAGATAAATTATAAGAGAAATAATAATACTCTACAGCGGGGGTTAGTAAGCGAAACGAGTGCAATTTAGCTTCGGGATTAGTGTTAGGGAGGCGGAGAACTAGGGATTAAGCATATACAGGAGCATTGCGTATACGCACCGTAGACTTTCGGTTCGCGATCTCAGCGAGTAGTCTTTGGAGGCGCGATGCCTGAAATGGAAATTAACTGTGGTTAAGTGACAACAACGACGACGACGACGACAACTACTACATTAGCAGCCAAAGCCACACCCACTAAATAGGGCAAAAACATAGTGTAAAGCCAATATATATGTCAAGGGTAAAGCCACAACAACACCGATGCGTTAATATGCCAAATGAGTGCAGTCGCGAGCCTTGAGTGAGATTGGTTTGCTTGGCCCACCTGCGGTTCTTGATGGAGCTGTTCCGATGGATATTCCTGCTCTCCCGCCACCGGGTGAAGCGATGCCTCAGCGTCTGCCGGACCTCGGAGTTCAGGAAGCAGTAGAACAGGGCCACAAAGAAGCCCTAAAGGAGGATAATTATATCTTAAAATTGGAGGTTAATAGAGGGTTTGGTGATTATCAAACCTGCGTGCTGATGAGAAAGGCTCGAATGGCCTCAAAGAGATTCCGACTGATGCCCTGCTCGGGTCCTGTGAGCACCAGGAGATAGGTGATCCCGAAAAGAGGAATCAGCACCAGCAAGGCCTTGGAGGCCTTGTAATACTGACGCGTTTCCAGCGTGTGGGCAGAACGCAATTTGGTGATCAGTACCTGGGGGATTAAAATATATATTTAGTTAGCATTTAGCATTTTATGTTAAGATACCGCCGAGATTAAGGAAATAAGGATTAAGTAAAACGAAAACTAAAACACTAGAGCTGGAAAAAAATCGGTTCTCAGTGCATCGATTTTTTTCGATCTTTTTGAAAAAAACATCGATTAATCGAAAAAAAACTATTATTTATTTATTTTTTAATTTAAAGAAATCAATTCATGGAGATCATATACTAATACATATAAAAGCAAACCAAACATACATTTATTAAATATAAATAAAGAAAAGGTTTAAGTTTTTAAGATATAAATATCGAAAGAACATAACATTATAACATAAAAAGCGAATATAAATTACGTTTCCGGAAATAAAGGAAATGATTTTATTATCAAAAGCCATTGATGATCATGATCCAAAAGATGAATGATTTACAATACATCGATTCTGGCCAAATAGAATCGATGTTGGACCTAACAAAAAAGAATCGATAGTATCGATATTGCAGTCGATTTTTTCCCAGCTTTATAAAACACATTAAGAAGTTAAAAAGAAGATAAAATTTACGAAATAAAGAATAATAGACATTGGAACCACGATAACATTTTAATGGGTTTATAATATAATATAAAAAAAAATATAAGACCTACCCACATGATCCGTATGAGAAATACCAAGTTAACCACCAGAGCCAGTGAGGCAGGACCCTTGAATATCCAATCAATATGAGATTCACGCATCCAGGCGCACTCGATCTCCAGCTTAGAAAAATATAGGAAAAGGTTAAATATATTTATTATTATAATTTATAAAAATCTGCAGACCTACCCCATTGAAGTGCTCATTCTCGAGATGCGGGGCAAAGGTCTTGGCTATGGACCAGACCAAAATGCAAAGAGCTGGACAGCCCCAGCCTATGAGGGCGTATATAATAAAGCTAATGTTATCACTGGAGAACGTTTGCACCACCAACGTGTACAGATAGAGGCCTATAAAAGTCGGGTATATATAAACAAATTAATTTATTTGGTTTATTTATAGACAAGCCTTTGAACTCACCCTCCACAAACATCCAGAAAAAGTTGGTTAGATAAAAGTATTGAAACATGATGACCAGCGTTATGCAGCCAGCCTGACTAGACTCGGTGGTTATCTGTTTGATTATTAAGTAAATATAATAATAAAATTTAATTTAATTAAGTTTAACTATAGTTACCACTTGCAGGAACAAGGTGAGTATCCACAGCAGAGCTGAGGTGATGTAGGTGAGGAATAGATTCGCATGAATCGTGTTACGCAGGCAGCGCAGATCTCTAATGAAAGATATGATAGATAAATTTGATTAAATAATAAAATATGTATTTATAGACTCACTTGAAACTGAGGAATATGATGAGGGCCACCACCAAGGTGGCAAAGCTTAGGAAATAGCCGCAGGCATAGATAATGGCCGGCAGATCGACGCTGGGCGAGAAGTCCGGCACAACGGGAATGGAACCAGAGTTCTGATGGCAGCGATCATAGTCCGAATAGTGATCCCAGGTGCCATTGGGAAAGCAAAAGCGAGTGGCATTTTCTGGGGATTTATTATTAATTATTATTAATTATTAAATTCATATTAAATAATGGCTAACCTGTGGTGTCGTAGTGCACGCCTTTGAACTCCTCGAAACATGGGAGAACCGCCAGACTTCCAGCCTTGGTTTGGGGCCAACACAATACCGAATCGAAGGAACTGGGACATGTTAATATCTGTAAAGAAAAACAAGCTAGTAAAAGTTAAAAGAAAACATAGTTTCGTAAGTCAACTTAAATATTTACAGCCGTTTAATGATGCCGTTTCCGCTGGGTCATTAAGTTTGTCTATCTAAACGGAACCGACCTAACCCAACCCCATTAAAACCGATTGTACACCCGATTTATGCCTTCCAGCTGACACCGTATCTTTATGTCTTCATCTTCATCCCTCGCTGGACTTTGGCTTTTATAGCTCTGACGCACTCGGACGCAACTTTCCAAATTTCCAAAAATCTATACACATGCAGAGATATATATATATCCACTGCTGGCTTTATTTATATATTTGCAATGGCGCGCTAAACAATTTCGTACAGATATACGGATATACCGAAATATATATATTAATTATACGACGGTGCTGGTTGGAAGCTCCCATTGATATTTTTATGGGCCTTATCAGCTGACATTGCACAATTCCAAAGACCGGGAGAATTGCCAAAGAATTCCTTTCAATTCTTTTATTGTCTTGGCTGATAAGCCAAAGCTCCCAGAGCTCTTGGGTGACAGCTAATGCGATCGGACTTAGCCACGCGACACTGGGAGCTGTCAACGAGCAGGCCAAACACAGCGGGGAACTCCGCCAATATTTGTCTTTGCTTTGCTGATTTTCATTCATTAGTCAGCTTTATAGCTTCACTGATTTTTAACGCCCTTGAAAGTTGTCCCGCCTCTGTGCCCCTTTGATCGTATTTATAAATTCGGGATAAACGATAAACAAAAATGCCAAAATGCAGCCTCAAGTGGGTTTCCTTGGCTTTTGTTTTGTTTACAGCCCAAGAGGAATACATAAATAAATATTTGCTGCCTGCTGCATTTTCCGGAAATAAAATTCAGCCTAGAATATTTTCCCAAAAATTAATCTGAACGTAAGTTGCCTTGGTTTCCACAATATTGTTCCTACAAAACGGAACAGGGATTGACAGACGGATGGATGGATGGGATGGGAAGGCAATTATTCTTCGGTCAAGAAGATGGATCAATTAGCGCCAACGATTAATTGGCAAATTTCGTTCAAATAGTCCAGAAAAAAAATTAATTCTTCAAAACAATGGGTAATTAAAAAATATTTATAGCTTGGCTTGTTGCCTTTGGGGAATGCTGTTATGATTGCTATCAAAATGTTGATTGAATGATGAATTGTGGGAGAGAACTTGCTGAGTTGAGCATGATATTTATTTATTTTATTTTCTGGAATTTTATTTATAGGGAAATTATTTTTTGAATATATATATTGGAAAAATTCGATTTTTAAAAGGAAATTAATTAAAATAAATCACATATAATAATATTCCATGTATTCGAGACACTAAACTTTATAATTAACCCATTTTTAAGTAAATTAAGTATAAGGAAAAAGGGTTTTAATTAAGATAAGAAGTTTACGATATTTGTATATGGAAAAATCGATTTTAAATCGATTAACATCGAAGTTTTGCCATCTCTAACGTTGATTCCTATAGTTTTGGTTTCTAAATATTTTCTAGGCTTTTAACTTTATTATTAAAAGCTATTCAAAAATCAAAATATACTTAAGATCCAAGGTAACGAATTAAGTTCAAAGATTACTGTATTTGTAATAGCAAAAAATCGATTTTAAATCGATTAACATAGAGTTTTGCCATCTCTAACTCTGAGGCTACTATTTTGGTTAATTCATATTTTCGGGACTTTTAACTTTATTATTTAAGTTTAATATATAACCAAAATACGCATAATATACGAAATTGCCGAAGAAGTTCAAAGTTTACAATATTTTTATAAGCAAAAAACTATTTTAATCGATTAACATCGAAGTTTTGCCACCTCTAACTCTGAGACCTTCAAATACCGTTCAAAACAATACACCGACTATAACCCAAGCTCCAATTCCATTGACCTTTGTGTAATTGCATTATTTCCTAATAAGTGCACTCGAAGCATGATTAAATTAATAACTCCCTGGATTCTACCCTGACTTCTACCGATAAATCAATTAGGTAGCTTATTGAGCCATATATGATTATACTTGCTTATAATTAAATACATCAAATGGTTTAGTGCCGCGTAAAATGACCGAGTTCCTGGATTGGCCAACCAACAAGTCACTAGTCACTAGTCGCTGTCTCTAATTAGTTTTTACACATAAACTAAGCTTGGGGACTGTCTGGGAATTTATGGGCAATGGTCCCTTTGGGAAAGCGAACCCTCCTCTTGAGTGGATCGTATAAATAGAAGGAGGACCAAGGACAACTCACCCGCTTGCCACCGGCTGCCGCCGCTTGGAGCTCCTCCAGCTCCTGCTGGTGCTGACACTGCTGCGTGCGGTTGACGAGGAGCGCCCCACTGTGCGGCTGCTGGGCGCCAATTAGGGCGCTGGCCCGCTGCAGCATGTCCAGCGAGAAGTTGGCTATGACGTTGGCCAAATCCTCCTGCGAGGCGTCATCCAGGCTATCCACCAGTGCCCGCAAATCGTCGTCGGCCATGAAGCTCTCCTCCAAAGCGTTGCAATATGGCGGGGATGGGGACGGGGACAGCAGGAACCTGTCAGCGAGGCGTCTCCGCTCCTGGCACTTTCTCTCTCTCCGCCGGACGATGCGCAATTAAATGGAATCTGGACAAATAAAGCGCCAGCGTGGGTGCAAGAAAAGAAAAAATAAAAGGGGAAACGTTCTTCATATCTTCAGCGTTTATCAGATAAAGCAAAGAGTCGCGGCCACCGAAAAGAATCAGAGATCCGAGAACCCTGAACCCCAAGAGCAGCCTCCTCCCCTATAGAGATATGCCATATATTATACACTCGAAGAAAATAAAAGCCTCCGCTCTATTTGCTTGCTGATTAAATATTTTGGTAGCCATGACTCAACAGAACCGAACACCACCAGGGTTCCTCTTAGCCCGCTGATTGAGGGAATAAATAAAGCACCTCGATATACACTAGATCATTTCCAGAAACACACAAAAAACACACACTAAACACTCTCCATTTCGGCGCGGAAAACTTTCTAAGATCTGTGGAAGGTGTTTTCGTCTTTTACTGTATACAAATTATAATAAAAATCTGTGCAAATAAGTCATGAGCAGCTCACGTGACCATGGGGATGGCGGGTGAGTGAGTCTGCTTTATGGTGGGAGTGGCAGTGGTGGGCCCAGATTAAATGTAGATAGATAACCACAACACAATCTTTATGGACAGCCGAGAGTGCCAGAGTGGGTGGAACGAGGTGAAGCTCTTTTCCTGGCGGTAAATACCCAGTAATTGAACGCTTCACCCTCCAGACCGTCTGTCAATATAATTTGGGTGGCGAACGCGAAACCCGATCAATTACAGAATCGTCATTAGATCCCCATTAACTGCCATAACTCCTAGCCCCGTAGCTGTTGTCGTAATGGAGATTGCAGGGCGGCTAGAAACAGAGATAACCTTTCCGATTCACACGAGTCAAAACGAGTTTTGAAAAGCTATTTAATTGGTTTTGATATGAAGACGATAATTTGACAATGTTTACACCGCGGGTTATTAAGCCAATTAGCTCACGATTTTACAAGGGAGAACCAGTTAAGAATTCTAAAAAAAAATCAGATTTCGGATTAAAGATTTAAATTGAAATGGGAAGTTCTATAGGTATTATGACACTGCATTGTTGCTTTTATTCAATAAAGGTTTCAGTTGCGTACAGACCAGACAAGTAGAGAGCAACAAGACAGTGTCATAACACCATAAGAATATAAAGCTTTAAGTAAGTAAATAAAGTAATGAGTCCTAAATTAAATTTAAAATTTTTATAGGTATCTATAAGAATAATTAAACCAATTAAATTTTGATAGCATTGAAAGTTTCATTGGATTTTACCCGCAAAAAGACGCAAAAAGAAAAAATACAGTGTCATAGCCCTATTCGAAATTAAAATATTTATATTAAATCTTTTGAATTAATATTTGTTGATATTCAGACAAAAAATTAAACCATTTATCATTTTATTGTTTTGAACTTCAATCATTTAAGCTCTAAATAACGTGCATAAAAAGACGCAGAGAGCAAAAATACAGTGTCATAGCCCAATAAAAACCAAAATCCTGAAAGTAAAGCATTTTTAACTTAATATTTGTAGGCATTCATGAGTAAAATTAAACCATTTATAATTTTATTAGATCAAAGCTCACATTTGAGTGAATAAAAAGGCAAAGAGAGCAAAAATGCAGAGTCATAACCCTATACAAAAAATGATCATTGAGAGTAAGGCATTAATAAAGAAAAATGTATAGATATTTTATAAGAATAATTTATTGATTCATAAGAGCTATTTACAAATTGATTCTTATACCACAGGAAAGTTATATAAATCTAAAATCTTGTGTGGTAAGCACCATCATTAAAACTTAAACAAAGCTTACACCTTTGGAACTTAAACCATGACAACAACTTTTACCTAACAAAAGCGGGATACCTGAGAATTAAGATCCTTGGCTGCCAGGGATTTCAAGGGATGAGTTAATTACTCCAACGACTCCATCTCCATGTGCTGTGCCCATATATACTCCGGAGACATATGTAAAATCAGCAGTCACGCACAATCATTACGATGCCAACAATTAAGATACAAAAGGTCGCCGGAACAAGAGTAATTAAACTAGGACGACGGCCGTAACTTTATCTGTTAATTGTGGGCAGGTGGGGAGCTGTGACAGATGTGTGTAAACCAGAGGCAGGTACAATACATACTCGTAAGTAGTACGTTTTCACCTGACGACGGCGGTGTACCTGCTCAATGGGGCCTCTCACTCCCTCTCCCAGCCACACGCCGTGATTAAAACAAAGAGTGTCAAGTTATTTATTAATGAACAAATACCATGGCAGCGAGCTGCTCCACGGGTCGCCGACTCATCTCATCTCGTCTCACGCACAAAGCTGGAAGGAGATGGGCCGCGAGGAGCTTTGTCAATGTCAAGTTGAGAGATAACGTGGCATTTGCTGCCCTGCATATGCCAGGGACCACGGACCATGGATAATGTCACGGCTTCTGGCCCGACAAGTGTTTCGCTTTGCAGGTGAGCCATCTTGCATTGCTCTCGACCTCCCGCCTTAGCTAATTATGATCTATAAATAAAAAGCTACAACTTTGATCTCAGGAAGCACTCGCACGAGCCAGGTGCACTTGCACCACGTTGCTAGCTAAGGAATTTGACTAAGGAATTTCCACGTGGGGGCTGCTCTTATTCGCTGGCTGGAATTTTTACATTTTCTGCTTGTTGAGTTATTGTCCTCGCTTCTTAAGTACTTTTTAGATTTAAGTACAAGTAATTAGAACCAAAAAATGTCTTTGGAAGCATTTAAGGCAGAGAGTTTTTGAGCTACATTTCTTTAGAAATATATTAGAATTTTTGTTTTAAATTACTTTGCATTCAGAAAGTTTCTGAGTTCGATTTCTATAGATATATATTAGAATTTTGTCTTTTAATTGTTTTGCTCTCAAAAAGAATGCATATTTGTATGACTTTTGGTATTAATAGTATTATCTTCATTTTTGTATTGTCTATATTTATATGCTGAGCACGAATCTGGGCTCATAAGGTCACAATTTTGTGGAAATATTATGGGAAATGTTTAATTATGAAGATGAATAATTATTTTGTGGAAAAAGCAAGGGCCCTAAAGTGAACAATTATTGTGCTTAGCACGTTTTTCTGTTTGACAAGTCAAGTTTCTTGGAATATGGAAATTGAAATAAGAAACAAAAACGTTTCAAGGTAAATTTAAAACAATTAGAAAGCTAAAAACTGAAATGAAAATTTAAATGGGAAATTTTTGCTACTTAAAAATAGTTATAAAAATTATCTCTGACGAGGCACAGACTTTAATCATAAATATTTGAATATAAATACCAAATTAACGACATAAAAACTTTAAGCTCCCTGTTTTCGAACATAAATAAATAATAAATGTATAAGAAATATTTAGATCAAGTTCAAAGTAAGTAAATAATATGCTTAAGGTATGTATAATAATTCAATTAAAATGAAACCAGATCCTGCCCAGACCCTTACTGACTGACCCTTCTCTCTCTCCCTGCCTGTAGGCCACCCTTCCCAGCGTGCAAATATTTGCCTTCAATCCCGAAATGGCCAAACATCTGCTGCTGGCCCCCAGAAGTCGTCATGCCACAATCTTAAGCTCTCTCTCCACAACCCACAGGCCACAAAAAGAAGCAGCGATTTATTTATGGGCTTTAGCAAACAAGCGCATTATTTGGACGAGCGCGTGCTGCTGGCTGTTTATCACGATGATTAAGATCATCATAGCCACAGTAATAATAATAATAATAATAATGGTAATTAGCATCCGTGTCATTTGGAGCCAATGGAAAGGCGACTAATCTGGCCTTAAATGCGCCACAATTAGCCACCACCCAGTCCCAGTCCGAAGTAAACATTTCAACTGTTTGACCAATGTAAATAACAACAGTCAGAGTCAGTTTTTCGGGGTGCCGCTGGTGCAACAGGGCGTATGCCCAATATTCGCCAGCCAGGCTTGGATGATTTATGGAGTGTCAAAACAAATGAAAATTAATTGGCAATCGGCATGTGTGCCATGCGGGGAGAAGGCTAAACGAAGACGGACATGCAATCCGAAACATGCGCATTGTTTGGAACCATCAAAGTCCGCCGATTAGTAATCCACTATTGTGTGGGAACTGCGAGCCGAGAGAGAGAGCTTTTTCTCCTCTATTTTTAATTGTCAATCGGAATGAACAGAATTGAAATCATGCACCTACATGATCTTTTTCAATTAAAATTGCGTGCCTCCTGAATTGGTAATGAAAACTGTGAGAGAGTGCTTGAAGTTCTCCATAAATTGTTTCAATGCAAAGATTTGTAATATTAATTGTACCCATGAATCATTAAGGGAATCTAAATGAAAAGTTAATGTAATCACTGCAGACTCCTGAGGAGAAAACAATTATTTCCGTAGAAATTTGTATAATATTCATTGAGCTCCTGCATAAATAATAATAAAATTATAGCCCTGCCATTTAATGGGAACCTACTGTGTTAATAATGTTATTTGTAAGAATTATGGTATTATGACACTACATTCTTGCTTGCCTTCATTCAAAGCTTCATTGGAGCGCAGTGAGTCAAAACTTTGATGCTTCCATGATATTTTTCCGTTCAAGAGGGCATGGTTACACTATTTTCATATTCGTTATGTTATAAATTCGCTGTACAACTATGCTGTTTGCTTCTCATTTTTTGTAAAACAGGTCATGGTCACACTTTTTCCTTCCTCTTCTTTTTATTTTAAATTAAATTAAATACATTACCTTTAAGCATCATTAATTTATTATTCTAAAAGTGTCTTATGTTTGTCTTGCTTGCACTTAAGTAAAACCCAATAGTCTGTGAAAAAGTACTCCCATAAATAAGTGTCATAGCACCATAAATAATTTTGATATGAGTAAGCAGAGCCATTTTCCTGTATTTACATTCCTTCGATTTCCTCGATTTCAATTCATTGAAATATGCAAATTGTGTCATTAGAAAATCAATTTCAATCCACATGAAGAAACAAAAAAGAAAATATACAATATAATTCTCTTCCTTATTTAGATACTATATTAAAATAAAAAGGAAAGTGACATTAGGATTAGGATTTCCTCTATGCTTTCAATTAAAATTCTTCGTTATAGTCTTTAATAATATTTCCTTCCTAAACATTAATAGCTTTCCCTAGGTGCCAAAACCCTGTTATCTCTACGATCAATTAAAAGACTTTAAGCCAATGCCATATGACAGTGTCGCGCAGCGTGATAAAAGGCACGTAAATGAAATGAAATGATACAAAGACAAACACACAGAAAAAAGGTAATAAAAATTATGGGCGAGCAGCAGCAGGAAGGAGGCAGCAGCAGAAGCTTTATGAATGAAGGAGCCCGGTCAGCGAAGCGTGTAGAAAAGTCAGAAGTCAGCGCCGTCAGCTGGCAGACAAATCAAATCGAAACGAATCGAATCGAATTGAATCGCATCGCATCGCAGGCGATGGTGATGGCGAATTAAATCGAACCCAATGGAATGGCAGACGCAGTCAGGCGCTATCATATCGTTATTTATGGTTTTGGCCGGCCGAAAGCAAATAAATAGATGGGTTTCGAGCCTCGTCATCCGCCTCAGCAGCATCCCATCATCCTTAGCCTCTCTCCCGCATTAATTCCGTGGACAGTAAAACAGGGTAACGCCCACCCGGACATGGAGAAAGTTTACAAATTAAAATAAAATTGAAACGAATTCAAACACAAACACACAGAGCGGGGCCACACGGCGTATGAGCAACTCGCAACTCGAAACCCGAATATCAAGCATACGCCGCGTTGCCAGACGACTTCATTTCATATGCTCACTAATTTTATTGCCTTACAACGGTATAACGGCATAAGAAATTCTCAAGATGCTTTGAACTCGCACACGGGGGCAGAAGTTGCCGTTACAAAAACGGAACGGAATAAACTTGAATAAAGTAAAAATAAAACAAAAATATTTTCCTTTTCATTTGCAATTTTCATACACAAGTTTCACCCACACTGAGCAAGCAGGGAGCTGCGGGCATTTTATTGCCTGTTGCAGGTTGGCAAGCAGGTAAGGCCAGGAGTCATGGCGATACCCATACCCATATACACTTGTAATAATGCCAGCCCCGACCACCGACACGCTACAGATATATAAACATGATGTAATTTTAAAATTTCATGAGTTCATGTAAAGTTTGTTTTATCTGCTTTATGGCAGCAAGCGAGCATTGCCAGTGGCAGTGGTTCGCTCCATGCAGAAGGGGTGCCCTCCGATATGGATGTGACTGAGCATAGATGGAGCTGGATTGCTAGACAGACTGACAGCATCGTGGAGTGCCAACTACGAGCAGCTGGTGGAGCAGCCATCAATGCACACTTATTAGAAAATTCAATTAGTTAACTGCGGGCGGTTGCCAATCATCTTCGGTGTAAACAGATACTTGGAATAGGGGAGGAGCACAGGGAGAAAAATATGGTAGTAGTTCTTCTAATATATGTACATAAAATTAACCTAGATCTTTGGAATATTAATATAATTATTGTAAAGTCGAGCCTTGAGTGTTTTCTTAGAAGTAAGAATGTCTACAGGAGGGTCGGGCAGCTTCCTGGCTTATCATTGTTATTTCTTTTTGTAAGTTACTCCTAGGAATAGGTGAGAAAATGCTTAATCCTTTTCTTATTTTCATTATTTTGTTATCTCGTTTTGTCTTCTTAGTTTAACTTTTCAAAGTGTTTGGTTTCGTTCTTAAATTCGTAGTGTGACCGTAGTCTTCCTTTTTACTTAATCCTAATTTCATTTAATTTCGGTGCAATTTTAACATAAAATGCTACATGCTTTACAAAATGCTAAATGTTAAATGCTAAATGGCTATACTATGTTAAGTACTTAACAGTACTTAAAGTACTTAACTGAGGCTAATAATTTTTTATAAAACACCCACTCATCCCATGATTTCTTAATAAAATCATATATAAATAAATATATATAAAGTCTTATGATAGTAAACCTATCATATATAATACATTTTCCCATTAATATTCAATGATTATGACCAAGTACCTTGTTCTCTGTGTAAATACAGAGTGAATAGTGCTCTCGCAGTCAGCATCTTGGCAAACACACAAAGTGCATTAGAGTTAGTACATCCCATATGTAGATCGAGGAAAACCCTCTTCACCCACGTCGTTGTTGGCCCACTTACACTCGAAAGCCATTTGCAAATTTTAAGCAAACACAGACCGCAAACCCTTGCTCCGCCTACCTTTTCCTCTTGTTCCTGGCCTTCTTACAATCGAGTATAATTAAATTTTCGTATTTACTTAACAATTCATATTCAAGAGTCATAAACAATTTGCCCGAACTCGGTTTGTTTTTTATTCGCTGTTTGCATTTCGGGAACCCGTGGCGGCCGAAGGCGGCCTAATGAATCGGGGAAAGGGAACTGGGAACTGGGAGCTGGTAACTGGGAGCTGGGCGCTGGGAACTGGGGAATATGCATTATATATGTATAGATGCGGGGTGAATATTACAAATGTTTATCTTTGCTCAATAAAAACAATACCGGCGGCGGCCATGTGCGAGGCGCAGGAGGAGGCGGGGATCTGAAATATGCATGAGATTTTGCAGTGAACTCAGGGAGCATTTTGCAATGCAATGTTCGGGAAAATAAAGAGAGAGAGGAAGCACGCCCATCCTGCCGGATAGGAATTAATTAAAAAATCCCATACTCCGTTCCTCCCACCTCCAGGATGCAGGAAACAAAGGGGCACGGAGAGACAGGGAGGTAGAGAAAGATAAAAGGGGGAGCGAAACAGGACATGGACATGGTGTCCCCAATCACCTCGAGGCTTTACTCCTCCTGCCTGCAAACGAGTCGTAAACATGCAAATGGAGCACAAACATTTGCATATATGAGATAAAATCAAGCCAAGGCAAAACTAGCAAGGAATTCCATTCTATACAGTGATGAAAAAGGTTTTATATTAATAAATAGTGAAATGTAAGCCGAAAACTAGCTAGTTCTTATGTTCTTTTTGAGGGAAATGTTTATAAAATAAAGAGTGAAGCTGCTGGATTTAAAATTACACATCTTTTTAACTTGAATATTTAGCCCCTAACATTTTCCGCCAAAATTTCCGGTTGTGGTTTCCACTGGAAGCTCACCTACGTAAATATAATTTTTATAGACCTAGTAGCTGGTCTTTTTATATGTAAAAAATACCATTTTATTAGCACTATTTATAAAACTATTTTTAACTATGAAAAACCATTGGGAAAAGTTAAGGTAATAAAAAGAAACTAGCAAGGTTTTCATTAATGGAAGATAAATGGTAATGGTTCCCTTTATAAAAGTCATGCAAATATTTTTATGATCGGAATTAAGGATTAATTAAAAGAAAGTCCCTTTAGTTGGGAAAAGTCATCACAATCAGTCAGAAAATTAGTTTCTGGACTTTTTTGATGTTATTTACTGTATTTTCTTGATACAAATTAAAGAATTAAGGCGAAGTCTTGAGTATATTAATTCAAAATTAAAAATTAATTCAAAGATTTAGGAATATTTCTCTTATAAAGGGATTACTTTTATAGGAAATTTTTAAGAATAATTCTAGGATATTTCTCATAAAATAAGCTTCACTTTTCTGCACTTTTTGATCTGTAAAAAAACTAATAAATTTTCTTCCTGTGCACCCTGCTCCTTCCTTCCTCCTACCCCCTGGTTTCACCTCCATAATTTGTTTTCGCCTTTTGTGAAGCTGGCAGCGGATAATCTGACGGCCATTGAGTCTAATCAGACGTTTATTCTTCAATTTAAAGTCTATTTGCGGACTTGGTCCATTGTTTGCTAATGGGAGCAAGCTGCTAAGTGATCATCGCCACTTGGACGTGGATCTGGATCCAAATCCAAATCCAGTGCTCGACCAGTGCCCCGTGGCGCTATACGAGATTTGCCCAAAAATGTGGAATGTTTTTATGGTCGGTCCGGGTGCTGCGGTGTTTGCCCTATTCGTTATCCACTGGACGAGGAACGGGGAAGATCTGGGCGAGATCGCTGTTGGGGGTCAGGGTCTCACGCTCCCGCAAACTGACTGTTAAACGCTTGAATTAGCGCCTCTCCTTAGCACTCACATGGGCTTTGCTTTGCCGTGCTGCTTTTCTTTTCTTTTCTTGTCTTGGAGCTTTAAACGTTTATCGCCTTTTTATCATTATCATTTATTTGTTTGCATTACTTAACACACACAGCACACACACACTCGCGACAGCCGATCGCGGAATGACACATTAAAGACTTTAAATTTAGACGAAAACCAAAATCACTTCCTAAAACACGGAAATTGCCAGCAAAAGAGCAAACTAAGCCTGCGGCGCTTGCTTAATGTCGTGTTATTTGGGGTTGGATGCCTGGGATGCTGCGCGAGATTATCGGAGCATCTGCCGGATGGCGATTACAACTGGTGATAGCTACGGTGACGACGACGACGGCGGCGGCGACACGCGTCCAATGGCGGCCAAAGACAGCGCCAAACTGCGGCCAACGGGGCGTATGAAAACGAGAGCTTTGCGGAAAAGCATACGAGCACAGGCACATGGGCTCTCACTCACGCAGGATACAACACCAGTTGAAGTCGGCAACAAGTTGGAGGTGGCCAGAGCTTCGAGAGAGAGTAAAAAGCTCGCCAAAGAGACCGGCGTTTCTGTTTTTCTGAGAGTAAGAGTGCGAGTGAGAGTGAGAGTAAGAGTAAATGTATTTGTATTTGCATTCAATTGACGCTGTCGCTGCGGCTGGCCAGCGGCCACAGATTGCAGCGCAATAACAGCGACGGCGATGGCAATTGCAATTGCCTGTCACCTGCAATTGACACTCAAACTGAATGGGCTCGGTAAATTGTAGAATGGGTTTTGTCCACTTTCAACGGGAATAAGGCCTTTAATACCCTAGCGGCCTTGGCAGTCACTGAAAGTAATTAAAGCTGGCTCTTTGATTCAGTATTTGAGGTAGTCAATGGGAAGATTAAGAGCAGGTAACTCTTTGATTAAAGTTTATTAACTGCTAAAGCTTAAAGATTAGGGCTCCTATCTACTAGGGTTCTTAATATGTTAAGATTGGTATGATATATATTTTAATAATTAATTACGACAGCAAAGCTTATCAGTGATTAATCATCACAAGTGTCATAAGTGCTTTGGCCTGGCGCTCCACCTTTGTAGCTTTCTAAGGGTTTTAATTAATAGATTAAGAGCAGCTCAAGTTTAGTGTCTACAAGGAATTCCTCTATAGAATTTTACTGAGTTTTACTATCTTCTAGGGTTGCCATTTACTAAGATTTCTATCTATTAAGATTCCCATCTACTTAGACTTTGATTTCCCAATTTAATCACAAAGAGAGCAAAAGACAATGTGGATCACCATCGTCAGAGGCGACCTTGAAAGATTAACATTTTTAATAGACGCTGTCATTGCCAAAAGCCTATAAAGTAGTACATATTATATTCAGTTTATATAGTTGTTATCACCATGAATTTCAAAGCAATATATAATTTATGAGTCTATGTTATGCTTTGCTCTTTAAAAGACCACTTAAACAAGATTGCAAGATGGTATTTTCCATTTTGGAGTTAAAATTGAATGCTTTTTCTATAAATTCCAAATTTATAGTTAATGTAGACCAGGGGGTGCTCAAATAAAATAAATATTATGCATACTTGTAACAACACTTTTGCTTTATTTCAATATGTACACTAAGAGAAAGGAATTTACCAATTCATCGCTCAATTTACCAATTTACCTCACAGAATGCGAATGAATCAAGCATAAAGAAGAAAAAGATGTTCAGTGTATGGTAGAAACAAGAACAAATTACATTGGGATTAGCGGTAAGAAAAGAAGATCAATGAAATTGTTGTTGGCAAGCTCGGTCTTATCAGTATAGGACGGCGACACAAAGAGGAATATGCAAAATGGTTTGTATATAGCGCCGTGGGATCGGAAACCTTACCTGTGGGATGGGCTCACATAAAGCCTATGCTGTGGGATTTTACAAAAACAAATGTAATGCGTGGGCAGAGGCTTGAGCATAACGGATTTACTATTTAAATGTATTTAAGACAATTTACAAACATTAACATATACATTATATGTATATATTATTTTATTTATATAATAACTTAACTTACAGTACAAAACTTTAGGTACTTTTTGTTAATAAGGAATTTTAGATGGAATGGTCACTCTGTTTCCTTGGATTTGGATAAGCATTTCTTGATTTCTACAGCAATGAGACCTTAAAATTAAATACTAGTATTATTAAAATATAATATAAATAGTAATTCTAATAATTAATTAAAAGATATCAACAAGTTCCGTAAGTAATCCAATAAACTCTCTAGAAAAGCTTACAATTAAATGCCAAAAGAGAAAGAGCTAAGATCCAATTAATTATTTATTCAATGTGCATAGATTCTGTGTTACATTTTATAGTTCTAGATGCAATAAATCTGAAGGGGATGATCCCCCTTACTCCTCCCTTGGACGCCACATTTCGCACACCGGAGACGGCGGCGCCTGCTCGGCTGACGACGACGACTGATGGCACTGGAAGTCGTATGCAAATTGACGCAAATTGCCAACGCTCACGTTCACACGCTCATCGTCGCGATCGTGGGCAATCACTGGGGGCAGGGATCCGCAGAAGAACTGGGCATAGCCCAGGTGGAACAGTTGTGGCGCCGTAAACTCCGCCTCAAAGGCATAAGGACGATACTCCAGTTTCCTCGAGTCATGATTCAATCCAAAGAAAGAGTCATAGGCCAGTTGGAGGCCATTGAGATCGGCAAGGCGCTCCTTCAAGGAAATTGCTTGCTTTCCCTCAGCACACTTGATAGCTTCCATAAAGGAACGAGACTCACGGATCTCCAAGCCCAAAGGTGACTCATTTCCCAAGGAATCAAAGAGCACGCCCTCCTGCTCGAAGGCATGGCTCATCTCGTGACCGAGAACTGCGCCCACCAGGCTCTCCTGGAAGATGGGATGCTGGCGGTGATCGAATAGGGGAAACTGCAGGAATTCCATGGGCACGGTGATGGTGTTCCTTTCGTTCTCATAGAAGGGAGAAGTGCGAGCCTTGACCACATTATCGTTGACGTAGTAACGCCGGAGATCCAGCCTTGAGTCGGGCTGCAGGAGATCTGCATGCTGGAGGCGGGTGCGCAATGCCAAAGCCTCAAGGAGGTTCCCCACGAAACTGGTCTCCGTGAAATTGGCACTCTCATAGTGAGAGTCAAAGAACTCCGAGGACTTCTCCTCCGGCAGGTTGCCAACTTTCAGCTGCATGCCCTCTAATTTGGCCTCCAAATAAACCAACATCCTGGAGCTGAGCTCCAAGCGATTAGCCTCCAAGTACTTCCTAAAAGTGGCCTTTAATCTGGTGAAGATCTCCTGCAGTCGACGAGTGTCCTGCTCCCGGTTTTGGTACACAAAGCGATCGTAGAGGTAATTAATGCCCAGCGGCAGGAGGGCGCGCATGTGGTGAATGCAGGACTTGGGACTGCGATTCCTAGGCGCTGACTCCTGGAGCAAAACCAAGTGGCTTACTATAGCATACTCCTCGAAGTCCTCCAGACTTACAGGCCTCAAAAGCTGCACCAATTCGCGGTAGTACTCCACATCGCTGACCTCGAAGATTAGGTTGTTGAAGATTTGCGAATTCTCTTTCACCTCGAGTAAGTTGCTTAGCTCGGCTGCCCAGGATATTGTGGGAATTTGCTCCAAAATTTCCTTGTAGGTCCAAGTGTACACAGTGGGCTCATCACGGCGATGCTTATCCTGCAGCTCCAGCAGGTTCCTGATTAATTGTGTTACTTTCTCCTTGTTATTATAATTGTAGTCCTGGCTCTTCATAATCTGGAGGATTCTCAGCATCCTATATCTGCCGCCCGGCGAGGGCATGCTTATCTGGATAACACGACGCGTGGAATCATTGGTGGCCACATCCGCGTGCTCCTCAAGGACCAAGCCAAAGGGGCTTACAGTGTTCCTTAACCAAGCTCTAATATTTTCAGGAGGATCTGCCATGGACCACTGCTCCTTATCCCTGGTGCAAGCCTGGTAATACGCTCTCATTTGATGGATGAGCCGCGGAGTCTGCGTTTCGTTGGAGGCTCCCAAATCGCTCTCCATGAACTCCTCGAGGGCAGTGGCAAACTGGTCCTCGACCCACTCAAAGTTGTCTACATACTTGGTGTTATTAGAGAAGCCACCGCAGGCAAAACTCCAGAAATCCCTGCAGGGCCTTGCTGTCCTATCCAGGTTCTTACGGATCTGGCTGGCCGTGACCGCATTGATATCCACATCCGCTTGGCTGGAAACCAGGGACAGAGCGAGGCTAACACCCAGCCAAAGTGCACTTTGCATGTCTGATAGCCAGATTTGAACTGAAATTAATAATTATAATGAGGCAGCTTATCGCTGAGCTTGGAGCACCTATGAACCAAAGCTTTCCCACCCAAAATGAAAGCTGAATAAACCCGCTTAGTGACTATATTAAGGCGAGCTTAGCATTTATTGAGTCTGACCGATAATTACAGCAATGTTGTATTCAATCCTCGACTATTAGCTAAAACAGGTAATCGTCATCGCCCGGGGACTACCCCAACACTTACGTACTAGTTCTTAACCAAAGGGGGATCACTAGGAGGTCACTTCTTGGACTTTTGCTTCTTCGACTTCTTCAGCTGTCCGATCTGCTTGGATTTCTGTTGCAGCTTCTTCTTGTTCTTGATGGGCTTGCCCTCCAGGAAGGGCACATCATCAATGTCCACGCGTGGTGCCTTGGCTAGCTTGGAGGATTTGGGATTGGACTTGGCCGCTGGCTTCTTTGGGTTAGCATGGGACTGCTTTTCCGGCCATGGCGTCTGGGGCGGCTTCTTTCCCTTGGGTTGTTTTCGCTCAGGCGTGGCAGGTGAATCCTTTCCGTTGGCCCAAGGAGTTGCCGAGGGCTTCTTACCCTTAGGTTGCTTACGCTCAGGTGTGGCAGGTGAATCCTCTCCGTTGGCCCAAGCAGTTGCCGGGGGCTTCTTTCCCTTGGGCTGCTTACGCTCAGGCGTGGCAGGTGAAGCCGGGTTCTTGGGCTGCGCCTTCTGCTTGAATCCTCTCGGATCTGGCTTGGAGGTTTTGGGTGCAGAATCGATCTTATGTACCTTCGATCCCTGGCCGTTGGCCCAAGGCTTTGCAGTGGCTGGCTTGGCAGGGAAGGTGGACTTGTTTTCGAACTCGTCGCTCCAGCGCACCTTCTTTTTCTCCTGCTTCGGCTGCTCCGGCTTTGGTTTCTTGGGTGCTTTCACGGGCTGCTCCCAAACCTTGGCCACGTACTTTGTCTTGGCCTCCTCCTTCTTCTTCTTTTTCAGATCTCGATCGATATCGGTGAGGCTGGGCTTGCCGGCACGCTTGCCCAATAGCTTGCGGGGCCCCTTCTCACCCGCTGCCGTCTCCTCTTCAATATGAGCTTCTTCCTCGCCTTCTTTGTTGGCAGCCGCATTCTCGATGGCCTCGTCCAGTTGCTTCTCGTCCTCCTCCTGCTGCTCCTGGGTCCTCGGTATGGTGTTGGAGAACTTCTTCAGCTTGGCCACAAAGAAGCCGTCCATGTTGTGGGTGTGCGGATAGTAGCGCCTGGTCAAGTTCAAGCTGGGATGGAACCGATGCTGACGGAACTTGGTGAAGCCCTCGACACCAAAGTCCAGGCCAGTGGACACCAGCTTGACGTTGCGCTTGTTAAGAGCGTAATCGATGACCCATTCGTTCTCCTCCGGCAGCACGGAGCAGGTGGAGTAGACAATATAGCCGCCGCTTGCCGATTTCGCATCCACCGAATCGATGGCGGTGAGCAGGAGCTTGCGCTGCAGATTGTAGCACCTCTGGACATCCACCTCCGACTTGGTGGTCTTCACACTCGGATCCTTGCTGACCACGCCAGTGCCGGTGCAAGGAGCGTCGAGCAGAACGCGATCGAAGGTCATAACGTTCCGCATCTTGTTGCCATCCACGCAGCTGTAGATGGCATTCACAATGCCCAAACGATGGAAATTGGCCACCACGGCCTTGATGCGATCCGGGTTCACATCGTTAACGAAAAGCTCTCCCGTGTTCTTCATAATGGAGGCAATGTGCGAACCCTTGCCACCCGGCGCGGAGCACATGTCCAGGATGCGTTCCTTTTCCTGCGGAGCGAGTGCCATTACCGGCAGCAGCGAAGAGGCTCCCTGGATCATGTAGTGACCGGCCAGGTACTCTGGCGTGGCACCAATCGGCACCTGCGAGGTGAAGACCACCAGTCCCACCTTGGTCCACTTGCCCAGTGGATCCAAGTTCACGCCACGATTGATTAGAGCTCCGGCCAAGTCCCGACGGCGGGTTTTCAGCGTGTTGGTGCGGATGGTCAAAGGACGGGACACCTGAAAGGAGGAATATTTATGTTTAAAATCATTTTAGGAAGCTTTCTGAAGGTCAAACCCACCTCTGAGGCCTCCAGGTACTCCATGAGTTCGGTGAGCGGGAACATGTTCATCAGCTGCTCCATCAGAAACTCATTGTAGCTGTAGTACAGACACAGATCGCGGCGCAGCAGCTCCATGTACTCCCCGCGAGAGCGATCAGCCTGGCGGTACTTCTTAAAGTCGGAGAGGACCAGGGTAACGTCCTTAATGCGCTGCTGCACCTCTGGGAGGGTAAGGTCCTTCTCGGCCTCCTCCTCGGCGTTGGGCAGCTGGAACACATCCTGATGGTCGACAGTCATCTGCATTTCCTCGTCGGCCAGCTGGGCTTCCTTGGCCTCGCGCTTCTTCAGCTTCTTGTTGGCCCGCTCAATGGGCAGCTTGTCATCTTCATCATCATCCTCTTCATCCTCGTCGTCCTCATCGCTCTCTGCCTCTGCACCATTTTCGTCGCCGGAAATGTCAAAGTCATCGTCCGAGTTGGCATCATCGTCATCGGAGAGATCGGCCAGCTTGCCCACCTGGGCGGTGTCTTCATCGGAGGCTTCCTCCTCTTCTTCACCCTCAAAATCATCGTCCTCGTCATCGTCCTCTTCTTCTTCAACGGACTCGGCAGCTGCAAGACCATTCTCATCCTCGGAGTCGTCCTCCAAGTCCTCTTCCTCAGCCTCGTCGTCTTCCTCCTCTTCTGACTCGGACTCGACCTGCTTCTTTCCCTTCTTGGGCTTCAGCCATTGGTCATTGTCGTCGGTGAAACCTTTGGGAGCTGCCGGCACTAGTTGTGGCACCTCCTCATCAGAGGAAGCCTCCTGGGCCTCCATCTCATCTACCTCATCCTCCGGCTCGCTGTCGCTGTTGTAGGCCGTTTTACGGCGCACCTGTGGCTGCTTCTTGGCACCCTTGGCTCGCTTTTCCTGTAGCTTGGCCTTTTGAACCACTTTTTTTTGCTCCCTTTTGACGAAGCGTTGCTTCTGACGATGGGACAGCTTCTTATCCTCCTCTTCCATTGGAGCTGTCAAGAAAAAACATTTGAATTTAAGACCCGGCAGTCACTGAGCAATTTTGTTTGCCTATTACCAAAAGATTTCTTCCGAAATACGGGTGGTCCCTGTTTGCGAGCTTTGCGGCCAGGTCCCTTCTTGGGTTTTTCGTTATATTCTGCCTTGCGACCCATAGTTTTCACTTAATTTAACTGGTTTTTTGTAGCCGATATAAAAACGTGAGAAATTACTCCACGTGCGCTACTCAAAAGACAGCCGACGTTTTCCAGCACTACTAATCTCTTTGGTTAGAGATGCGAAGCCGTCGTAAAAACAATAGCTAGAAATTTAGTGGATAAATAAACATAAAGTATGGTTATTTTTATTTACTTAATATTGTTTCTTTGAATAACTAAACTATAGGCTATGATTTAATGTTAATTACTGAAGCTACAGACTTCCTAGTTTAAATCTGAAAATGGTCAGCTTCAAAAACGCTAAATTAGTTTTATTTCGGCTGATAAAAATATCTAAAATATTCTGTAATATGGCAATAAAAATATCTATAACCTAAAAACTAGCTATTTAACGCTAAAGAAGGCTAAATCTAGCCACAAAATTACAATTAGTCTGCACTGATTTTTCTGTTCTCTTTTGTGCATACTGTGCATGATTTTGTCACAATTTGTTCCTTATGGGATTCTAAGGAGTGCGAGAGAGATGGCAGCAACTTGAATTCGCGCTGCTGTTAGCGTCAATAATTGTGGGTTATTGCTGTCTCTCTCGCACTCATTAGAATCCCATAAGCAAAAAAAAAATCCCAAAAGGGAAAAATTGTGACAATAAATTGAGGCTAGAACTGGTATGGGCCATTTCAGCCTAAATATTGTTTCTTTGAATGACTAAACTATAAGCTATGATTTAATGTTAGTCGCTGAAGCTACTTCCTAGTTTAAATCTGAAAATAGTCAGCTTGAAAAACGCTAAATTAATTATATTCCGGCTTCTAGAGCTTTTTATTAACAAATGCTTCTTGCAGAACTGATAGTTTACTTGGCAAGGAAATTTGAATGCAAAAATGTTACATCTAAAACGCCAATATACCATTTTTATATCAAATTCTATTTAATATTTAAATAAACAAATTGATACTACTTACCGGTGTTTTTAATCAGACTCGTAACAGGTGGATTCGTTTTTAAACTGGTCGATTCGGTGTTTTTAAACAGGCGATTCGTGTTAACTTTGTTTAAATTAGGAAAGCTTTGCTCTGTCTGATGAAAAACCAACCACTTGACGCAAAAAAAACTTCACTTGTGTCAGAGGCAAAAAATTGGTTGGTAGAGGTGGAAAAACATCGATAAAAGCTTAGATGAATCGATGTTTTAAAATTTTTTGTAAACATCGGGGAATTTTGGCGACTATCGATTCTTTTCTCACATCACTAAAGTACGGTTTTACGATTCTTAATAATAAAATTGCAAACTGCAGGGGTATACACACATCGGCATACAGAAGCTATTATTTATTTTTTTGTTTTATTATTTATTTAAAAACACTGAAAAACATTGATGTTACCTTTCCACCTCTAGTTGCAATGACTACTATAGTCAGCGGGAAAAGTTGTTTAACAACAGCTACTCGCTTATTAACAGTTTACTTGGTACCGGAGTTTGAGTTCTAAAAGAGCTAAACAATTAAGATAACAACATTAAATAACTTTCATCTTCTATAAATACTTTTAAATAATTGTTCGCGGTAAAATTTGTTCCGTGATCTAACTCATATAAAGGAGCTGCCAACTTGGTTTCATAGGGGAACAAAATTAATTTTTAAAAATTACTACCGACTATTTGTCACTTTAAGCAGCTTTAATTCAATAACTATGTAGTTATTACAAATCGTTAAATCAAGTAATATTTGGCTTTATTTGAAAGTTTCTGCCAATTTAAATTATTATTTCCGTTACAAAGCCTGTCTTGTGGTGTTTTCCAAGACCCGAGTCACGGTCATACTGAAACCGGGTTCAAACAACTGCGCCTTTTCGGGATATTTTCTGCAAATCATGGCTTACCAGGATAAAATTGCCGAGTTCAAGTCCTGGGCCACTAGCCTGGGCTGCCCGCCCTCTGCCCTGCCCACCGACGATGCCCTGGGAAGGTAATTGATTGCTGAAATTCTTAAAAACCACTTTCTTATTGAAAACAAATCTCTGATCCCGCTAAGGATCTTCAAGTCGGGCTCCAGCCTTCTTCTTAACCAGCTGCAGGCCCGCATCCATCCGCGGGAGACGGTGCGGGAGGTGCGCGAGAACCTGCTGATCGCCCAAGTGGCCCGCTACAAGGACAAGGTGGTGCCGCTGGCTTCCCGCAGCTTCCAGCCGCCGGAGCTGCAGCGCTATCATCAGATGCAGGAGCTCAAGAAGCACAAGGAGAAGGCGGATCAACTGTTGGCGGATGCCCGAAAGGAATACCAGAAACTGGCCGCCAGCGTTAAGACCAAGAGTGGGTATTTCTTGCTAACAAAATAACTAGATATTAATCCTTGAATCCCTATAGACATTCAAACCATCAGCGCCACGAACAGGAAGCAACTGCTGGAGGCCAAATGCAATATCCTCAAGCTCAAGCTGGAGTCGCTGAACAAGAATTGCGAGCAGGAGCAGAAGAACAAGACCCAGATCCTGGCCACCACCCCAGTGGTGCTCAATGCGAAGAATGCCAGCGAGATCCAAGCAGCCCGCGATGTGGAGGCAGCCCTGAAGAAACTGGAGAACTTCTATGGCGTGTGCGACGAGGACACGAATGCCCACACCCTCGCAGAGGCCAAGCAGCAGCTGTGGGATGAGATGCGCTCGATCTTCGCCGACACACCGAACTCCACGCTGCTGAACGTGATCATGAAGATCAAGGAGGAGCAGCTGCAGCACATAATGCATTTGAATGAAGCCCGGGACAAGCCGACAATGGCCAAACCTCCGCTCAACAGCTACGAGGTGAAGCTGCTGAAGACCAAGGCCGATATGCTGGGACTGGCAGCGAAGTCCTTGGCTGCCCAAAAGGAGCTGGAGGCCAAGGAGGCGCGCTTCTGCCAGGATTACAGCCTCTTCGTGGACGAACTGCAGCAGAAGGTGTACAGCTTCAATGGCATCGATGCCGATGCCGAGGATTCGGAGGCTGCCGACGAGCTGATCAGCGACTATCTCGTCCAGTACAACATGCGGAACTTCAATCGCGCCCAGAACGACTTCCTGCGCGAGCAGACCGAGCAGCTGCGTCAGGAACTGGACGCAGGCAGCAACCAGCTGGAGAGCCACGATCTGAAGCTTGGATCCGTGAAGCAGGTGTACGGCGACATCAATGCCTCGATCAATCGCATTCAACAGGACATGGTGCAGCTGTCGCAGATCAAGGACAAGATCGTCTTCTCGCGCAACATGATGAAGAATCTGCTGGACGACATGCAGGCCACCTCCCAGAAGCAGAACGCCAAGTCCCAGCTGATGAGCACCAAGCTGAAGGTCAGCAACATGTCCATGCTCGGAGCCGAGAGCTTTTGTTTGGCCAACGACAGCGTCTTCTCCAGCACCAAGATGGAGTTCGATGGGAATGCGAGTATGATGAACTCCTCCATGCGACGCAGCCTGGACAGCAAGACCCTGATGCAGGGAGCCGGGGATTACACAATGGTCTCCCATTCAGCCTCTACTGTCCCAGCACACTTGCTCGAACTGAACACCTTTGCCGAGATGCCGCTGGAAAAGCTAAGCAGCATGCCGCGCTCGTGGTAGGTATGGAAATGAAGGTACTTCCATTTAATCTATGTCTCTGGTTCGCTGGCTTCCAGCTCCTTCCTGCTGTCGGCCAATCCGCTCATCGTCGAGGCCCAGGAACTGGCCTCCACCGTTCAACTGGCTCCGGGCTACCTGCTCACGCCCTACGGCGCCCTGCAGGAAGTCCGCAAACGCATTTTGTGGGCGTCGGCAATTGCCGCTCACACGTCTGACTTGAAATTGAATTTGGAGCCGTTAATTGGTAAGCTCAAGCTCGTCATATCCGGCCGGCTGGAAAATAAATCAAGCTCCCTTCCTGCTCATCCCTTCCTTTCAGTGGATCCGCACGACCTGAGGCTGAAGGCGAGCCGTCAGCAGGATGAATTGGACCAATTGCTGGACAACATGCTGGCCATTGGGGTGAAAACTCAGCTGCAGCTGGACAAGGCCGAGCGCATCTATCGCTTTCTGCTGGACAATCCCTTGCGTCGCTTTGTGCCGCCCACTAAGCGTCACAATAATGGCTCCTTTGCGGACTACGAGGCCGAGTTCAATCTCTACTACCGCATGACCACCAATGGAGGCTCGATAAGAGCGCCAGGTAATTTTACAGGTGGCAAGCATGCGGGAAAACACGATTAGTTTTAGTCCTTAATATCCTATTGTTCTCATTTACACTGCTCTATTTAAAAACTAAATGAATTCCTTGTTATAAACTTGTAAATTCCCATTCTTTTATTTTCAAATAATAACGTAGGATTGATTTTATTTCTAATGATTTCGTTTTCTCTCGAGTTTTCACGAGCTGATCGTTCTTATTCACCAAACCAAAGTCACCGTATATTCTTTTCTGCTGCATCGATGTTTTAATCGATGTTTCTCCACCTCTAGTTTAAAAACTAAAGAAAAAGTCACGGGCTTTGTTTTTTCAAATATTTTTATTGATTTTTTTCATTGGTTTTTAATTTTTTATATTTGTTTTTTTGTATTACAAAGTCGAAATTGAATTTATTCGTCGTCACACCCACACAAAAACTGGGGTAAAAATCTGGTTTGTTATCAAAAGAATTTCGTTTTTCGCATTGTGCTTAAGACCTAAGTAGAGAGCGTTGTTTTATGGATTCTGCCTCGATTTAATGCAAGTGTTAGTGTCATTAGGGTTTATTCGAGTTGTCGCGAGCATACTTTATTGTTTATTAAATAAAAATAAAATATCTCTTCCCCCCCGTGAAAGCGGAAACGGAATGTGCGAATGATGTAGCCTGTAGCCTGCTTAGATAATAAAGTATTTAAAACATATACAGTGCCAGATCGGAAAGCAAAACGGACGGGCTGGAGGCTTGGTTGGAGTTCGATTCGGTGGCCCTAGGGTGCTAATAAATTATATCGATCACCGCCGGTCCCCTCTTCACTTAGCATAATTCTTAACTTAAGACATAATATATTGGACGTAAGAAAGGGGAAAAGGGAGCTACAAAAACAAAGTTGTTCCGGAATCGTTTGAGACTTCTATTGCCATGATATACGTTGATGATTCTATATATCTATTATATATATCGTTATGTTTATCTTTATGCATTCGAGGGCTGAGTGTGATGGATTTTGTTTGTTGGTTGGACTTGGAGAGAGCGCTGTTGGCTTATCTGGCGAAGATCAGCGCCGCCAGGATGCCCACCAGGGCGAACGAGGTGGCAGCCACCTCCTCGGCACCGGCATACGACGCCTGACCGCAGGCGGGCGGGCACACGGGGATGATCGTCTCGAAGAGATTGACGCGCGCCTCCGCCTCGCCAAAGCGATTGGTGGCCTTGCACACATAATCGCCGTACTGACGCTTCTCGATCGTGATCACGCGGAGCGTCGAGTCGGTGTACTCGTCGGCGGTGGCAAAGTGCGAGATGCTGTAGTGCTGGTTGTTGGCCAGCTGGATGTCGTCCTTGGTCCACACAATGGCCGGCGGTGGGTACGCCTCGATGTGGCACTCCAGATCCATGTCGTATTGCAGGGCCTGTCCCAGACGCGGTCTTGGTACGGTGATCACTGGTGCAAACTCCACCTCCACGTTGATGTTGCGACGATCGCCCTTGCTGACGCCATTGTCGGCCACGCAGTAGTAGGTTCCTCGATCCTCCTTCTTCACTGACTTGATGCGCAGGACATTGCCGGAATAGGTGGCACTATCTGAATGGGAGAAGATGAGATAGATGGTTAGTTTATTTTAGGTTTTGTAGTTGTATTTAAGGTAGTTTCTAAGGGGTCTTAGGAAAGTGCTTGAAAGCTATCTATCCGGAAAAGAAAATCAACAGATAAACTTATCGTAAACCAAATCGGTTTTCTGTTCTTCTAAAATGTATTTAGAGTTCCGTATTTAAACACGCGACCGGTGTTCCAAAGCGTTGAGTCAAAACTAGAGGTCAATAGTCACCCTCTCGCTCTATCGCACTGCTTAGGAACACTTTTCGCGTGTCTGAGTACGTAGCTTAAATGTGAAGGAATAACATATTGCTGTTAACTACTCTGCTAACTATAGATAGCTATCGATTATTGCTGTAAAGCACCAAATTGTGCTGCAAGGCGCAACAGCACGGTTGCTTTGGTATCGGAACCACTCGAAAGTGCTGTAAATATTTTTATCTTATATTTTCTATCGGAAATCAGATTTTCTTTTGCAGGCCGAAGAATATTTTACAGAAAGTCTTGGTCCTGGTTAAAGTTATCCCTCACATTTACACGATACAGACATTTTCTTAGCCAGAACTTTATCTGAACGGTAAATTTAGACAGGGAAGGTAGAAACCGGCACAACGTAACCCTCTAATAATTCTTAGTAAAATATAGAATATTCCCTTACATTCTCTATTCTTTATACCAATAATATACATCTCTTTCTACTTCAAATCAAATATTAAACTATTTAAGCTTAAAACCTGACTTATATCCTCTATATAGAACTCCCTGAACCCAAAACAATTCGTGCCTTTGTAATCTATTAAAAATCGACACGAATAATTGCCCTTTTGACTGTGGCGTAACAGTTTCCATTATCCAAAGACCAGAATCAGTGGCAGCTTAATGTGATCCGTTCCTAGGCGCGCGTTCATGTGCGAACACATCTATCCAATGGTGGCAGCGGTGGCTATTAATGGAGCAGCTCTAAACGCTCTCCCCGGCCGAAGCTATTGTGTTTGTGCAGCGGGGAGCAGAGTCAAAAATCCGATTTTAATGAGCCAACACAAGGGGCACATCCGTTGGCACTTGCTGTGGGTGACCTTTTCCACAGAGCAGTGTCCACGCCATGCTTCGCTCTAAACAATGGCCACGTTAATGACCTCTAACAAGTAAACCATTTGGTTTTGGCCCAAGTACAGCTCCCTGCTCTGCTCGTTTGCCAACTAATTTTGAAAAAGCGGAGTACGCCACTGCACTTAGGCATAAGTGCACGGAAGGATGGCCTGGGAGTGGGAGCGGGAGGCGGAGGCGGGTACGAGCCACTGAAGCGTAAACGTGAATGGGAATAGGAATTGCAGTGCAAAATGCGAAAGGTGCTCCGGGTTCATAACCGGAAGTTGGCTCGGCTCAGCGGGGCTAAATAGAGGAGAGGGTGAGATGCAGGGGCAGCGAGTGCAATGAGCCTAGGGATCTGTTCCCTCTCATCCAAAACATACACACTCCTCCTTGCTCTGGTGTGTGTGCGTGTCTGTGGCTGCTCTTCAAACATTTGCCAAAACAATTCAGGCTCAAACAATTGACACAAACTACATGGGAGTAGAAATTGCACAATGAGAAATGAGAGCTAATAAATGTAGATTAAATTTAATATTTTGGACTTATTAAATTTATATTCTTATTAGGGGTTTAAAAGGGAAAATGTTATGAAAGTTCTATGCTACCTTTTAGGGATCCCAGATCTAGAAAGTGCCTTCTTTTCGAGCCTTTTCTTGGTTAAACCTATAGAATATTTGAACTCAATTTTTGTGTAAGTACTGTAAGTACTCATTTTGAGTTTTTTTGGTCTTAAAGTAAGGAAAAAAAACAAAATCTTAAAATTTAAAAAAAATCCTTGCTCAAAATGAGAACAGTATGAATTAGAGTACGCGGATTCTCAATTTCCGGATCCCATAATTCTCTCTGTGTACTTCAAGGTAATATTTTGGGATTTTTAGACATGGCAGTATTTGTTAAATCATGATTAGAACATAAGAGGTTACTTTCTTTATCATAATTTTAGATTTCAAATAGATTTTTAGCAGGAAAACTCGTTAGTTCAAGGAATTGATAATTCTTAGAGAGGGTTTCTTATAATATGAAGTAAATGTTTCCCATATTTTTTTGATAGAAACCTCTTATTAATTCCAAATTCTACGAAATAAACTCTATCAACATTTCTTTCTGTGTTCAAAAAAAAAGAGTTGGCAAATACAAGAGCTTGGCTAGAGGTAGGAGCATCAAGAGAGCATTGACCAAAGCTCCGGAATGCCCTGAAAATATGTTTTATGCGGATTGCACACAAATGCGGGCCACAGCAACTCCGAACACCGGAGGGGGGAAATACCATATTCGAGTGCGGCTTGTGCCTGCTCAACTGAAACATTTCAAATTAATTGCGCCTGGGAATCGAAGTAACACATTTCATTAAAATTGGATTGACAGTCCCATTCCCTTAACCCCCTTCCAGGCCAGAGCAAACAGTGTGATGCCAATGGGTTAAGGCGGTGGCATGCATCGCAGTTGACGAGCTCAAATGGCATCGTCGTGATGCGGGCCTCTCTCTCACATCCAAACATCCGAACAGAACGCAACAAACTCATTTCAATATTAGAAAAACAAACATCTCTGAGCAGGCCTGCGACATTTGTATATATTTGTATATCCCAGAAACAGACCTAAAAGGCAACTGAGAGCGGGCGAGGGGAATTGGTTTAATTAGTACAATGGAAAATGATTCACTTTGGATTACACATTCGGAGACAGAGAGAGTGGAGTGTCGTGAGGGGCAGACATTTCTCAAACTGAATGGGTAAGAGCTAGGGCATTATAGCTATAAAAGAAGGCGTTTACTCAGAGTTAACTCATTCAAAAGTTATTCTTATACATTCCCTTTATATAGACTCTATAGTATATTGCTTGAATATTCAAATACCTCACGTATTTATAGATAAATGCTAGCAATACCAGCTTGTCAGGTTTGAATTAAGTACATTTTGTGTTCAAAATATATGTAGTTCTCAGAGTTTCATTTAAAAAGAAAATACTTTTCCTTTTTCTCCTATATTTTATTTTATTTATTTAATTTTATACATTTTACGTACATTTTCTGGTCAAAATATTTCCACTTCTCAGAGTTTCATTTTAAAACAAAATACTTTTCCTTAATCTTCTACATTTTATTTAAATTTTAACAACTTGTTATGCCTGTAATTAACTCTCTTATCAATGACATTCTTGGAATTATTAAAGTTAAACCCCTCTGTAAAATAATTTCCATATAAAATAAACATTTTCCCAAGCTAAAATATTTATAATTGTGATATAAAGCCAGATATATTCATGAGAAGCAGAGAAAAGCACGTACATATGCATAAACTTAGTATACCTATCTCCAGAGAAGATTAAGACTTCGCACCATCAAAAGGCTTAGTTGGGAAACTCAGCAAGGCATTAAGTTGTGCCCAACAAATCCGCAAAATATTCTCAGAGCCCCCTAAAACAAAGGCTATTTCGCATCAATGAAAAAACAAAAAAAAAAAAAACAAAAAAAAACACTAGTCAGAGTCGTAAAGGTTGAAAGCAAGTTGAATTTGTTGCGTTTGTAATTTACGAGCGTTTACTGTGGCTGAGTCAGGAGAGGGAGAAACAGGTTCTTTCTCTATCTCCTAGGTTCTGTTTCAGTTTCTGTTGTAGGGATCCCTTTGAGTCTTTAACCCGATCGAAGCCAGTCAGAGTTATAGTTCTCATCCAACCCACACTCAAAATAACAAATTTCCAACTATTACTACTAGTTTTTTATATTTTTTATGCCCTTTTTGATGGACTGCCTCTGACTTACTGGACTGTGAAATGATATGCAAGTCAGGTAGGAAGAGCGGCTAGGAATTTTCGACATTTGTCGCCTGTTTACCGTTGTAAAAACTAGAAAAACTCCAAGTTTTTGTCGAGCGGAGGTTGCGCATGCGCGTAACTGGGGCGTGTCGAGGAAAGTGGCAAATATTTAATTGCTAATTAGTTATGCGACGCAGACAGAGTAAGAGAGAGAGCGACCCCAGAGAGCACTCACAGCTGCCAGTTTCTTGAGTTCAAAGCATTTATTATGCTCTGGCTTTAATTAATGCACAAATAATGCCTCGAATTGACTTCAAACGACACTCTCAGAGGTTTTTAGAGCAGAAAGTCATTGAAACAGAACACCCCAAATGGTTGTTTGAGAATTTGAGATGATGTAAGAGTTCATGAATCGAGAAACATTGTAATGGCTTCGGGTTACACAAGCCCAGGGTCGTATATCACTCGCTAAACAAGCTCAAGGCAAAGGGATGTCCAAATATATACCTAGGGTCTCTAAGGATCCACTATCCGTAAACTATTAGAACCTTGTTGTATAATAACCATTACACATGGACAAATTGGGAGAGAATTCCAGTTCAATCAAACTAATGAGAGAGAGAGGCCCGCATATATATGATGAATGCCAGGCGGAAATAGGGATCTCCTCCATTATCTACCATATCATGCCCGGCATCATCCATCACGCCGAATGGTGTGGAGTAATTTCAGTTACTAATGAGAGAATTAAAAACACTTTGCACCGGCCAGCAGGATGGATGATGACTCCGACTCCGACTCCGACTCGGGCTCTGACTGTGCAATCTCCGACAACTAATGAAAGGAAAACAGAGCCAGAGCCAGCAAGAGAAACAGAACGCGATGAGAGTGCAGGCAGGAAAGATGGAAACTGAAAAGGTAATGAAAGCCCCAACAAAACAGGCAGGCCTGCCTGGGTCCACATTTGTTTTAGGCCGGCTTCCTTCAAGGGAACCTGTCTGGAAATGAAAACAACGCTGCTAACGCAACACCCCGTCCAATTCCGAGTTGTCTGTCCCGGTCCTGTCCCTTGGGCAAACAACCAGAGAGATAAATTGTCAGTTGAAGGCAACTGAAAACAGACCCCAAGAAAAAGGAAAATTGTGCAAGAGGTGAGAATTGGGTTCCTGCCAAGTGCGAAGTGCAGGTAGATATAGCCGGGCCTGAAAGGATGCACCAACTCCTTTGTGCTCTCTGCCAGAGGAAATGGAAAATGCCTGGGAAAAAGCCGAAGAATCGAAAGGAAACAGGTGCGTGAGGGAGGTGTAGGTGTAGCTGTGACCCGCTGAGGTCTAGGTCTTGGCGCTTGGATGACTTTTAGCGTTAAATGCATATCAGAAAGCGCTCGCTCGGAAAATTTGTGACCGAAAGGGGGAAAGGGTTGCTTCGCGTCATTTTTCATAAACTACTTAAAGCGACAATAGCCGCGCCGCCATTTTGTGAGGCGGCGAAACAACCACCGAAGGAACACCAGGAACAAGACGCGGACACGGACACGGACGAAGCACAAAATCGACGGGCATGCAAAAAATGTGCGCACCAATCACAGGACCAGGAGACGTCGCCGTTTTCTCCCCTCGGAAAAACGTGTGACGAACGGCGAACTAACCGAAATAACATTGATGCCGGGCCAGAGCGTGCTTTCCCTTTCCCAGGAAGTCTAGGTCTAGTCCTGCGGCCATATTTGTTTTTTCTCCGCATTCAATTTCCTGCAATTTGGCGGCAAACTCTTCTTCCGGCTGCCTCTCTGCGAAGCTCTTCAAATGTCAACTGAGTTGAGCTACGTTGAGTCCAAGGTTCTATGAACCGAACGTTGCCATGTGGAAATTATGAATGTTAATGCAGCACGTCAACAATGTGTGACTCATCATAATTTAAAACACGGACTGGCAAAGGCAGTGGCACTGGCAGAAGCCAAATGCCGAAGCGGGTGCGCTTTTAATGACGCTCCGCATTATTTGCGCCCGCTGCACACACTTCCCAAGCTCAGGCCCAAACTCAAGCCCAAACCCGAACCCTAACCCAAACCCCCAACGAAAAGGAAAACCCTGGCACAGGCACAGTCACAGGCAGCAGCCACCCGACATATCATCGCTCCGGGGCATGTCACAGATGGGTCATGTCTCTCGTTCCTCTAAAGAGTTCGTTCGTAGGCAAAAATCCAATTAAAAAAGTGCACACAGTGTTTTGATTCTAACACGATTTTCACTTTTTTTCTCGGTTGGAAAATGCTTTTTTCCAATGGGGATTGATTTGATTGTGATTCGTACGCTTGAGGTGCTTGATTCAGTTCGACATAAACCCAATATTGGGATATAGTGACTGGGTAGGTGTCGAGTTTCTTGAGTTTTTCGTACGGAAATTTGTTAACGTAATGTTTACTGAGTTTAATCTTATATATGTTTGGTATATACCAAAATTCAGTTTAAAATCTCTGAAAGAAGTCAAGTTACTTGGGTTATGAAGACGAAATATTGGTTTTCCATAAAGGAATAAGTCTGAAAGAAGATTATGTTTCATTTATATTACCTAGTTCAGCCCATACCAACATTCAGCTATGTTGCATGGTCAGAAGTCGAGTTACTTGGGTTGTCAAGGAAAAATATAGGGTTCCTATGAAGGAATCAGGCTAATACTAAATTATGTTTATTTTTATTTATTTTATTTTTATATACCAGCTCAACCTATACCAAAATTCAGCTCTGTTGCATGGTTATAAGTCGAGTTACTTGGGTTAGCTATATATATAGTGTTCCTATGTATAAATCAGTCTGATTTCAATTTATAATTTGTTTTTATGTTCCAGATCAGCCTATACCAAAATTCAGCTCTGTTGCTTGGCTAGAAGTCAAGTTACTTGGGTTAACTAGTCGAAATATAGTCTTCCCATTAAGTAATCAGTCTGATACCAAGATATGTTAAGTTTGCTATTACCAGCTCAGCCTATACCAAAATTCAGCTATAAGAAATGATTAGAAGTCAAGTTACTTCAGATTGTTTTTACCTATATTCTGTTCCTAAAGCCCTAACTAGCTTCGTAATACAATTTTTCAATTATAAACCAAGTGAGGCCCCAGAAGTCAAGTGCTTTGAGTTGATTAAACCCAAGATGCTGAGGCTACCCTACTGTGTCTCCTCCTGTCACTGGCATCCTACATTGATTGCCCAAGAACACCTGGTAAATGCAGCGTCAGAAGCTGCTGCAGTTCCTCCCCCTAGTTATCCCTGTAGGAAAATTGCATGCCTTTGCAAATTTGTCGCCTCTTCCTGTTTTGTCACCCAAACTCATCAAGGAACATCAACATGAACCGAGGCACACACACAGAGCTCCGAACGTACATATCGAGCATATAACAAGCTCTTGAGACATGTGAATGCACCCACTTTGGTGGGTAACGCTTCGCCTTCGCCTTTGCCTTTGCCTTCGCCTTGAAACCGCACAGAATGCGACATGGAGCAGCCACCACCCTGTGCTTGGGTAACCCACCTCCACCTCCAGATCCCGAAGAAGCACCAGGAACCACCCACCGACAGACAAAGCCACAGACGCTGTGTGTTGTTGACTTTTCAAAAGTGATTTTCTCCGTCGAGTACTACATTATAGCTGGCCGAGAGTTATGCCGCCTGGCATGCCATTTATTGGATTACACTCCACTCCACACTCCGAGCTCCTCCTCCCTTTCCTTACTCAATTGCTGACGAGTGCAGACTGTACTTGCCAGCCAGAGAGAGAGACTCATAAATCAGGGATTGGATTGAAAAGAAAACTATTAAAATAGCAATTATGCCAAAAAAAGAAAGAAACTGGATAAGCTGCTCGTGGAAGAAGGCTGACCGACGTAAATCCCTTGTGAGCCGAGTGCCTAAATAAATATTGGCAAAGTCCCAGGACAAACAAGGAGCAGGAGCCGGAGCAGGGGGTTGAGTTTGGGTTGGACTTGGAAGCGAAAGCCGCGTGTCCTTTGTGTGAGAAAGTGAGTGTGATAAGGATTAAAAAGCCGGTCTGCGTTGAAGGTGAAACATGCAGCTAAAAGTGCTAAATAAATAGGGGAATTGCCGCCACACACATTCAAGGGAAATGTATTCAAAGTGAGAAAGGATTCTCTGATACACGGGGAGAAATTGAGGTGAAGGAGGGTTTTTAAGTCGTAGAATAAATACAGTTGCTGGTTACTCAATGGTTATGAAATATTACACTACATACATACTTAATATGAAATATTATACAATGAAAATTTATTTAAAGTGAGAATGGATTCCCTTTTACACGGAGGAAAGTAGGCTTTAAAGACCTTTACATTAAATAAGGGAATACATTTAATTCCTGGTTACTAGAAGGTTTTCAAATAATTCATTTATAATTCTTGTGTTTAATCTAAGTAATCTATATAGATGAATGTGTAACGCTTAATTTTGTTATATAACTCCCTGCTTTTATGGCTGGACCTATCGACTTGATTTTTTATTTAAATGCTTTGTTTTTGGTCAGAGATGGACGTTAAGAAATAATTTTTGGATCGGCTTACTAGAAGTATTCGCATTTTCCCCATTTTTTAAGGTACTCTTACACCTTGTTTACACTAGGCTGTGTTTTTGCGTTTATTGCGGTGTAAACATTCATTCTGAGCTTTGAGTTAACTCCGATAACTATCGATAGGTAATTCATGTTAGTGTAAATAGGCTATTAATGCAGCTTTGGCCAGCGGTTTCCAAGTTGCTCTCAGCTTGCGATTGAGAGAGCTTGGTTCGAGTCATCTTTATTTATAAATATTCTAGTAAATTGTTTAGCTAAATTATCATCCGTTTTCCGAGTGTGATTAGCTCGATGAAAGGCTGTAGGAAAATGCAGAAGACAGACCAGGAAACTGTTACGATTTAGTTGGCCATTTGAGCCATTAACTAACAAGTTATTACTTCTGGCTGAGTAACTGCCACAAAGGGCTGTTATTCCTCCGGCTCCGGACTCTCTCTGCATTTTGTTGCTGGCTGACTGAAAGCCGCCAGTTGGCGGCGCTGCTCCATGTTGACCAAGTGGTCGTTGCCCCAGCAACCAACATTTACAAACAGGTTTCCCGCAACTCGGCGTACGTACGTACGTCATTGGCGTTTATCGTTCCCGTTCTGGTTTTGCCGCTTTTGCTTTTGACTTTGCAACTGCCAACTGAAGCGGCGGCCATAAACAATAAAGGCAAGTTTGCAACAGGAAGAGGAAGCAGTCGGGGCAGGAGCAGGAGCAGGACAAACAAATAATCATCAAAGGACTTGGGCACTCACTCCTCTAATTGCGAGTGTGCCAAACCTAATTGCTTGCAAATATTCGCCCCAGCTGCCGCTGCTCCTGCTGCCTCCGAGGAATCCCAGGAATGTTTTTCATTATTCATCAAAAATGAAATAAAATCGAGGGTAACTAATTTCGTGCACGGCCTGTTGAGATCTCGAGTTGAGCATCAATTGCGCATCGAAATGTTTGTTGTACTTGTACTTGGAGTGTAAATATTATAAACATTTGCATTTTGCACCCTTTGCGTTTGATGGCGAAATTGGAATACTTGAGAGATCATGCCCACTTGGGTCTAATTCGCAATTTGCCAGCGAGAAAACACAATTTGCATGAAAGGTTAATCAAGGGATTTTAGCAGGGGAGTTCCAGAGTTATAGAGTTTACTATATATATAGTAGAGCGTGTGCAGACACCCCGAAGTGATCTCGAACGAGTGAGTGCTCGCATAATTGAACAATTAAAGTTAATTTAGCCTGATCCTCGCGATCAGAGAGAGAGAGAGATCCCTCCTCGATCAGATAAGTATCTGAAAGATGCCTCGCTTCCGGCTCAGTCTGAATCAGACAACAATAACCCAGATGTCGGCAGCTGTCGCCGCTCAGCAAAAAGTGGAAATTTAATTTTTGCTTTCTTTGCAAAACAATCTCTGTTTTTTCAGTGGGGCCGGGCCAAGGTGAGGTTTATTATGACATGCATATATTGCCCCATAGATAGCCAGGTGCACCAGGTGCATGTCTGTGTTTGCTCAATGCGAGTAAAAAACCAATCGATTTGCATGGCAACGCACAAATTGGCAGGGCCAAGCGGAAGAGGGGTATGGTTCCTAGGGTTAGGGGTTGCTTAGAAGAGGGATCCCGAACCGAACCGCTCGCGGCTTGTTTGTTTGCATCTCTTACATTGTACTCGCCCCGGGAAGCGGCCTTTGTTTGGGTTACCTTTTTAGCTTGTAATTTATATATTTTGTATACTTCGATTGTATTTTGCCGGCTATCAAAATAAGAATTATATGTAGCCGAGCGAGCCAGAGGAAGGTAGGCAGGCAGAAGGGGTTCGTTTCCAGGCAACCCAACGCGACGCGGCCAGCCCATTTGCCATGCTCTCTCAGGATGCCTTTGTTTGCATATGTTTGCCATGGGCCCGCCTCCCTCCCCATCCTCCTCCCCTTCTCCGTTTCATTTTCTGTATTTTTCATTTCGTTTCGTTTTTTATGTGCAAAACGCAAAGCCCAGACCGTGTCTGATGTGTAAGAAACAGCCCTCGCCCTCAGCGCTGCTGCATTTGTGTGTTGTTTACGCCCGAACTCCGGCTAGGGCTCCAGCTCCGGAGCAGAGTTGGTTACCGGAGACCATCAAACGGTCCGTGGAACGTTTTCAAGTTGCGGAAGCAATTGCGCGTGCTGAAGTTGTCGAATGCCTCGAAAACTCAAAACTCGAATGGGAAATGGGAAATGTGCACAAAGGCACCAGGAGTTAGGAGTTGCATCTGTGGAGAAACCCTTGTCCCAGGCCTCGTTTGACTCGGCTCGTTGGCGCATTTCAAAGCCTCCGAGTTTATGTTTGCTTAAGCGCTTTAAATTAGAGCGTAAAAAAGTGTGAAACTCCACGCTGCCAGCGGGGAAATACTGGACCTCGTCCTGGTCCCTTTTTGATTTATGGCAAACGAGAGTAAAGCCTTTTCTGGACGGCCATCGAGCGTAGCGGACCACTCCCGGTTCCCCAGCCATAGAAGGCAACCTCAGTGTCGCGGCAATTAAAGATTGCCAAAGATACAAGTTCTAGAGCCAAGCTAGCTTACAGATACTCGGTATCTGAGGGGTGCAGTAGTGTTAGTACAGGGTGTGTCTGTTCTAGGTAACCCAGAGAGCGAGGCATCCATCGGATTAGTTACACTAATTGCTTTTCGACTGCCGTTCCAATGACGCTGCAATCTCGTTAAGGGAAGCCATTATGGCCGCTGCCCGAGGGTCAGCAGAGCTCAGGTAGGAATCGATGTTGCAGCACCTGTAGGGGATTAACCTCAGGTAGAGAGAGCACCAAATTATTTTATTGTTTTATTAGCTTTTTCCCTCTTAAACACGAAAATTCTGGGAGGACAAAGGACAACGCAAACAAAACTGAAGATAACATTTGCACTTGCAGGGTCGATCCTTCGGGTTTTTCCAAAGAAAACCAGGAGAAGGTGTTTGGAAATTTGTAAATTTGGGTGGAAAATATGAAGAGGATGAAAGGCAATAAATCTTTTGTTGCAAATCTTAAAGAAAATAATAGGTTAAAGGAAAAACTAGAAAGGAAAATGGTGTTAACAGTGTACTTGTGCTAAGGGGAATTTTTGAAAAATATTGAACTTGATTTAAAGATAGGAAAAATGCAGCGCAAGACATTGCCATTAAATCTTTTGTTTTTCTGAAATTCTGGGAAATGTTTATTATATTTTGAGTGCTTGTTAAAATTATTATTTAATAAATATATTATTTTCCTAGTATTTCTTTATAAAAAGCGGCGAAAGGTAAGACAGCCTTCAGCTCAAAGTGTAAGAAAATTCAGAGAAGAAATTCTGGGGTTTAAGAATGTAAAGAAAGAAAGGCTAAAAACCTTTTAGTAAGATTGAGTTTGAAAACCCATTTTCTGGCTTAAATTTATTATTAGCCTTTAAATTGCTATTTGATTAGGCCGCCTTTTCCCCTTGTTAGGGTTTAAAAGTAAATAAAGGGTGGAAACTTGCTACCAAATCAAAGAAAAAGTGCTCTTTTTGAGCCATAAAGAAAACAAGAAGCAAGAATTTTTAACAGTTCACTTAAAAAGTAAACAAAAGGCAAAGAAAACATATAAAGAAACCGTGCTAGCGAGGCCAAAAAAATCAATCTTGTGTTGCAAAGCTTTTGGCCCTCCGTCGACAGGTGGGGTTGGAAAAGAAGTAAAAAAAAGGCAAAAAACGGGGGAAAAGAAAAACTTAAAAAGGGGAAAAGCTAGCCGCTGTTTAGAGGCACAACAATGCTAAATAAACAAAGCTGAGGTGACGCCTGAGTGAGTCACGGTCACCACCATCACCATAACCAGCCCACACCTCACCTCAAAAGAGAGCCTAGCCAAAGCTAATGCCAAAGCGGGACGGACAGTGGCTCCAACTGGGAGAAAACCCAAGAGAGCGCGAGCGGGAGAGCCCGAGAACAGCGCCCCAACAAAACGTGAGAAATGTAAGTTAAAGTTAGCTGGGAACCCAGCTCTCCCCTCCGCTACAAATTCCTCAATAATAAATAACAAAAATAAAAGAAAACAGGACTCACCCGTTGGCAGGATGGCGTTGTTCTCGCGACGCCAGGTGATGGTGGGCGTGGGATAGCCGCTGGCATAGCACTCCATCTGGACGCTGCTGCCCTCGCTGGCCACGATCGACTGCGTGGAGTTGTCCGAGATGACGGGCGGACGACGCACCGATAGCTTCACCTCGGCGCTCACTTTGTGCACCGTGGAGATCACGACCTGGCAGGTGTAGGTGCCCGCATCGGTCTCCTGGATGTCCTTAATCTGCAGCTTGTACGTGGAGGAGTTGGGATCGTAGCGCAGGGAGAAGCGTGAGTCCTTGATCACCAGCGTGGATCCGGTGGAGAGGAAGACGGGATCGCTGTCGGTCTTCAGGAAGAGCACATTGTACTCTTTGGCGTACTGAACGGAGCAATCGAACTCGACGGTGCCGCCAATGTCCTTGATCTGCTCCTGTGTGATGTACGAGATGGTGGGCGTGCGCTGGGCCGTCGCCTCCTGGAGGAGGACCAGCAGCAGGAATGCGCTCCACACACAGCCTAGTAGGTTCTTTGGGCGCCACATCGTCGTCAATTTAGATCTGTAGCTTAGCTAAGCGAAGCAGCAGCAGCACCACACCCTGAATAACGCGCGGTATACGAGATATATTTCTCAAGACTTTTCGGCTGAGCAAAGCTGCGCTCCAAGAGTCCGAAATGAGACGACCTGGAGAGTGGAGAGCGTCTCCAAAAAACTGGTATCGCCGTTTCTTTCGCTTGCACTGCTAACGTGGATGCTGGCGGCGCGGCTCAACACTTGTCGGCTCGCTCTAAGCTGGTTTCAGACTCTGCTCTCTCACACTAACTCTCTCTCTCGACGATCAGTCACGAGTTTTTTTGGCCAAGACGGAACAAGCGCGGCGGAACGACGACAACTTTACAGTTCGAGCGTCGGAAAGCGAATAAAAATAGGCAGCGGCTGGAACCTCGGCTTTGAAAAATGCGCTCGACCAGCAGAGCTGTGTAACAATCGATAGTGGCGTCATCGATATATTTCGACCATCGATAACGTCACGATACTATCGCTACATATAAAATGTCATGTAATGTTGGGGGTATTCCTGTAAATTAGAAAATAATAATTGTTTGTATTAAAACTCCTCTTTAGTTATTAATTGTTTGTAATCAATTTAATTTAATTAAAAGTCTCTTCATGCAATTTTTAGCTTCCAATTTGCTATTTTAATTCAGCCTAAAATAATCCATTAGTGTTTATTTTTAAACTGAAATTTTGTCCCTTTATATTCGACATTCTGAGAGCATATTATGGCCAAAAATCAAATGATAGCCGAAAGCCGTATATTTTCGGACTCGCTATTAAAATCTCAATTATGTAAAATCAAAAAAATAAAAATATGTCGAAAAAAAATTTTCGTCGATTTTTCAAAATTTTGTAAGGGGTACCATCATGAAAATTGTCAAAAATTGAAGATTATTTTTTTTTTTTTAATTTTTTAAGTCGACATGCAGAATATTAACCCAAGTTAAAACTAACATAAAACAGCTTTCCGAATTGAAATTAAGGCTGTTTTGGCTTAGTTATGATTATTTTTATGCTTTGAATTGCCCGTGCGGCGGTGCTGCCACTTAACATTTTTTTTCTGCCGCCCTCTAGCTACGTGCAGCGCACCCTGTCGGCTATTATTACTTATAAGAAGAAAGAGGATTTTAAATAACAGAGGGCATGAATTATAGAAATCGTACAATTTTAAAGATATTTATTTAAAATTTTATGTAATTCTCAGATAAATATCTCCACAACATAGTGGTTTTTGCATTTGAAATTCTGGCAGCACTGCGCCATTCCTTGCCATTCGATGACTCTTCCGTGTTTATAACATATCGATTACAATTTGAATGTTAAGTATAAATCCACCAGATGGCGTACTTGTTTGCCTGAAAGAGCAGGTTGGCAGGCTTGGAAATCTAAAATAAACATGGGCGCGCTGTTTGAAAACTAGTTTCCTTGAGTTACTTGAAATTAAATCGCTATAGTCGCTAGTTTTTATTAATGCAGTATTATTTTTTTCCCATACCATTCAAAACAACGTGACATTGTGATTGTTTAAAATGCATTTTTATTTAGTTTTTCTCTTTTTGTAATATTCTTCAGTAGTTATTTATGTATACGTTCTATATAAATGTCGGATTCTCTCTATATCTCGTCGTGCTCTATATGCATTTACGATTATATGGTATAACTTTTGCGGTATGAATGCATATTATAAATGGAGATTAAGTATAAATCGAAACGCAGCGAACGTTTTAGTTTTTAGTGTTTAACATTGGGTTGGTTTTTCTTCTTTTTTGTTTTCTTTTTTTTTACTGTGGCTCAAATAGTTTTCCTTATTCTTTTTTGTTGGCTTCAATCGTATCTCAAAGTGTGTATATAATGTGTATATAATGTTTTAGCGTTTAGAGCTGGAAAAGCATCGATATAAAAACGTTGAAAAGCCCGATGTTCCTCCAGCTCTGGTTTAGAATTTGATTTTCGGTTCTCTCAACAAGTTGCTAGTTTAGGTTTAAGTACATAATGTAAATGTCTATATCGTATTTGTATTACGCGTTACTCGTACGTGTTTGATTTTCAATTTTCGGTTTTAAGTTGTTAAGTTTCGTGGTAATAAATAACCGCGGTGAGCGCGGGCGCCGATGCTTACAAAATCTAAAAGCCGAGAAATACGAAGTCGTAGAAACCTAAAATTAAATCTTGAAAAGTGCTTAACGAGATTCAAATGTTTGCAGTGCCACTGCAAGTCTTACATATTCATATTCTTTACTTCAAAAAATCATCATATTTCATATATCCCGCTGGGTGAAAGTAAGGCTACGACTACGGCTCAGTAAAATAATAATATTCAATAAATAAATTGCTCTAAGTCAACGTATGTATGAGTTAAGGTAAGGTGTAAAAAGCTAAGCAAGAGTTCGTCTTCATCCTTTCAGCTGCCTACTCCGGTATGGTATACTGGTCCTTCCTAGTTCTTCTGCGAGTTAAGACTCCATTGGGCAAACTGCTCCTGCCATTGGCTATTCGCATTGGCCTGCGGATAGGGAAACATAAGCTAGTTAGAGTGAGTTACTAAGTTTTTTTTCTTTGCTTGATTAATCGTACTCAAGTCAAGAGGTCTCTGGGCATGCAAGGTGGCAATCAACAACTACACTAGCTACGGGATATACATAGATATAAAGTTCGAATATATAGTATTTATTTTATCGAGTGTACAAGAGAGAGAGTAGGAAAAGGAACAACATCTAGAGCAACAGTGAGCGGGATTTCGTGGCGAAACCCTTTACCTTTTCGTTCCACTCTTGGTTATACGATTGAGACTCGTCGAAATCTGAAATAGTATCAAGGTTGCGGTAAACAAATACATATAAACAGTGACCTTCAAAGGCACAAATCAAAGTCTGAGAATTTATTCGAATCCTTTTTGAGTCAAGCAGCCAACGTGAACCAAAATCTAGAGACTAACTAGGATGGGCTGAGGCTGAGATTGCTGAGAGTTGAGTAGAGAGAGGCGACAGTGCAGCGATGATGAGGATGCGGCTAGATAGAACAGAGAGAGTGGCACCCAGACTAGAGACTAGAGAGATCTACCTTTCCGTGAGACGAGCGAGTTAAGATGGTCTAGAGAGGCGGTTGATTTCACTTGAATATTTTACCTGATCGGCGAGAGTATATATCGTTGGGTATAACCTTTACAAATTCAAACTATACTTCATGATATAAGCGTGCATGATCAGCTGCAGTTCATCGATTGTCTCACCGATCTCGTGCAGCGCCGGGAACCCGGCCTGCTCATCGTCGATGAACAGCTCCGGATGGTTCCTGTAGCCCAGGATGCGATTCACCTGCGACAGCTCCTCGCCCTGACCGAACGTGTAATCAAACTGATCCTCCTCGGAATGGGGGTTAAAGGTATTAAGATCGGTATCGTAGGGAGCTGCTGCCCCCTCGCACTCGAGATCCTCGTCGGTGCGGAAGACCTCCTCGTACTCGCGGCACTCGCAGTCGTTGCACTCGCACTGACTCGATCCCTCCGACTCGCCGCCCTCGATGTGTCGGAATTCTTGATCGGTTTTTGGGTTAGATTTTACAGAAGAAAGGAGCGAAAATTATAAGGGAAAACTAACTAATCAGAGAGGAGGAGGATTAGGGAGTGGATCTCAATATTTGCAGCACTTTTTCTTGTGCCGTCTATTAGGGAAATAATCTAAATAATAAAACGAAACGAAACGGAACGGAAAAGAGGCGGCTTTTAGAGAAGTGGGAACCAGCAGCGGCGGAAGGAGGAGGTGGTTGCAGCCCGGGACAACTTACCCAGTGGCAGGATGAAGCGAGCCTGCGGCAGGGAGCCAGCTGGCGGAGCTGCCGCCCTTCCCCGTCCTGGAAACCGGCCAGACCCAACACACACAAAGAAACACGGCATAAGCACAGAGAGAAACACATTCCTTTGGAGGAGCAGGGAGCAGGGGAGCAGTAGAGCTGTAAAACCATCGATAGTGCCCTTTCTCGATATTTTCGATAGTTATAGACCAAACCATCGATACTAGAGGTGTCAAACTACCGGTGGCACTATCGATATTATCGATGGTTTGGATTCAGCATCGATAGTTTAAAATCAATCGCAATAGTATCGTTCCTAATATTATTATATTTGTAAGCTTTTAACAAACCAATTGTAATTAGAAAATTAAAATATAAATCACAAGATACCAAAACTGAAAAATTTGTCAGACTATTTTTATTAATTTTTAAATTATTACTGTATTAAATCTTTAATCTAAAAATCTTTATCAAATTACAAAGGGATACCTCAACTTTTTTGAGTATTTTAATAGATAAACAGCGGCGGAAGGAGGAGGTGGTATTTTAATAGATAAACACTCCTTTTTTTTTACAAAATTAAATAAGTCTTTGCTATCGATAGTATTGATAGTTTGCGAAAAAAAACTCGAAACTATCGATGGTGCCAATACCGGTAGTTTGACATCTCTAATCGATGGTTAAGCTCCGTACTCAGACACGCAAAAAGTGTTCCTAAGCATTGAGCCAAAACGAGAGGTCAATACTCACCCTCTCGCTCTATCGTACTGCTTAGAAACACTTTTCGTGTGTCTGAGTAAGGAGCTTTAAAAAAAATCAATCGATAGTGACGTGGAGCACGGCAACATCGATAATATCAATAGTATCATCGATAGTTTTACAGCTCTAGGGATCAGGAGCAGTGGTTAAGTGGGTTAAGTGGTGGCTCTAGAAGCGGTGCTAACTACGAGATCTAGGTGCTGTGCTTGGTGCAGTGCTGACCACCATTCACGGGCATCTTCGCAAAGCGGGAGCAGCAGCAGCGGATGCAGTTGCAGTTGCAGTTGCGGAAGCGATAGCGGGATAGTACGGTTCGAAATCCAAGGATTTACCTGCATTCAGGTCGCTGACCATGTGGGAAATGGCCGACGTTAGATGGTCGGCGGCCTCATTGAGCTCCGCGTCGGGATTCGGAATCGGAATCGGATTGAGGCTGGGAAGGCCAGTGGCCGTGGCAGTGCTGCTACGCATTGGCGGTGGCGCTGCGAAGGCGAAGCGATCAAGAAACGATTGTGTGTGTGTGTGTTTTTTGGGTGTTGGGTGTGAGAGAGCGTGTGTTTAGGGTGTATGTGCCAGTGGTGGTGTGGTTCCCGCACCATCGAGTGGAGTTTTCAATTATTATCTGGACCCAGACCCCGGCCTAAGCTCTCGCGTTAACCAATTCCTCGTGAGATCTCCTCAAAATTTGGACATGAGCGAAACCTAATCGAAAGTATCCCATCCCGCAGCCAAGTCATCCCCCTGCAATCCCTACTCACTTGCACTTCCATTCGCGGCGAAGGCGCTGCGCATGTCGCTGCTGATCTGGTTGAGCTGCTCCAGCTGGCTCTGGCTGAACGGGCCATGGCCATGGGCCTGCTGCTGTTGTTGCTGCAGGAGCTGCTGCTGGGCGGCTCTTACTCCTCCCCCCATAGGATGCTGCTGCATTTGCTGGGCGTGCAGGGCACTCATGGGTGAGGTGCCCAGGATACCAGCTCCTCCGCCGCCGCCGCCGCCTGGCATGGGTGGGGACTTCCCCGAGCGCGGACTCGAGTTTGGCGTGGAGCGGGGCGAGGCGGTCTGTTGGTTCTTCAGCATGCGCATCAGGCCCTCCAGCTGCTCCATTAATTGCCTTCTTGAGTCCTGCAGGGCTCCCAAGTGACCCTCGAGCTCTCCCTTTCGCTGGCGCAGGGCGCGCAGCTCGTTGATCAGTGCCGGATTCTCTGGGGCCATCTGCTCCGTCTCCTGTTGGCGCCTTAAGCGGGCTATCTCCCGCATGATCTCCTTGTTCTTGGACTCCAGTTGAGCAATCAGCTCGCGTTGGGCGCGTGAATTATCAGTGCCAATGGGGGTGGCACTGTCGGGCAAGTTGGAGGGCTGCAAGGAAAGTAATTTGAAGGATTCTATATAAAATAGGTTCCTAGGCACTCACCGCTCGATTCTCCTGGGCCAATCTGGCGGCATAGCGGGCTATCAGGCGGTGCTCCTCATCGTTGGCCGATGCAGCGGCCACACGGGACATGGTGGTGCCGCTGGCGCTGTCCAAACTTCGGCCCGTGGCCCGGGAGTCCAGGGTGCTGGATCGATCGAAGAGACCGTGCTGGCCGGGGTGGCCCGGATGGGGGGGTCCTCCTCCGTGGTGGTGGCCGGGTACGAGGCCCGAGGGGTCCGAGAAGCCGTTGTGCGAGGGCAGCGGCGAGGGTGGCACGATGTGCGACAGGTTGAGCGTCTTCTCCGGCTGGTCGGGGAAGCGGGGTAGCACCTGCGCCGTCTTCTCGGGCACACACCGGAAGCTCTTGCGCAGCGAGTGACCGATCTGTTTGCTGGGCGACTTGTAGCTCGAGTACTCCTTGACCTCGTGATCGTTCTGGTGGTTCAGCGATGTCTTGCCGTGCCAGAAGCACTCCTGGCACAACTGGTAGGCGTGGCACCGCTGACAGCGATAACGAAACCCGGTGAAGTTTTCCTTGTGGCAAACAGAGCAGACAGTCGGATGCACAATGGTCTCCACGGTGGCCAGCCGGTGCACCAGCGGCAGCCAGACGAGGCAGGATGGACCCGGCTCGGACATAAGCGTGGCCATAAAATCGTTCACCGTCACCTTGTTCTCGGCGGGGAAAATCTCCTCCTCGAGCCCCTCCTTGTAGTGGAATGTGGGCGACTCGTACACGGCCGCCGGCAGGGCCAGCACCTCGCGCAGGAATTCGCCCAGCTTCCAGGCCACCAGCTGGCCAGCGCCATCCGAGATCTGCGAGAATATATCTTGGGAGGGAGGAGGGAGTTTAGCTTAGGATTTATTTCAGGCTTAAGAGGGACTCACATCTGAGTTTGTCCACCAGCTTGCCGGAGCACATGGTGGCCAGGGCCACCTTGATGGAGAATACGCGAATTTTGCCCGAGTTATCACTGGAAAAATAACCATTAGAGAAAGGGGATTCCCCACAGAGATTCCACTTACCTTGTGTAGGCAGCTAGGAGCCAATTGAGCAGCAGTCCAGCCTTGGAGTCCACCGGCACCTGCTGGGCGGTGGGCAGGCGCTTGTTGAGATTGTGATACAGCGAGGAGACGAGCGTTTCCAGCCTGGCCACGCTCACCTCGCTCTGTGGCTCCAATGTATTCAAGCCATTCTCGCGGAAGGCCTCTATGACGTTCCATATGTCCACCAGATGCAGATTCGTGGACTTTTGTATGTAGCGCAGCTTGGAGGCGGTGCGATAGGAGGCGAAGCGGATGGAGTCGAAGGTCTGCAGGCGCAGATCCTGCAGGATGGCCACACGCGGCTCCAGCTCCATTACTGATGCCTGCAATTTAATTAAAGCGCATGCATTATAATGGCGATAATCGTAAATAATAATAGTGGTGGGCGGCTTCTAACTAGGTCACTGGGGTGGTGTGAGTGGTTATTAGGGAGTTGGAATGCTGTGCTGAGCCAAGAGGAGCATTCAACAGCCACTGCGGCATAGGGACTCGAACCGAGACCGCATGGGGAATCAGCTCCCCGTTCGTTTTTACATGTTCCCATTGTGTGGGGCGTCTGGCTTCGACAGGCTCGTTGGTTGTGGATGCATTGAGCGAAAATTTGGGGTAGAAATAGGTATCAATACATGAGTTGTTAAAGAGATTTTTTCTTTAATTTGTTGGTTTGTTTTGAGAGAGAAAATTCATCATTTCAATCGGAGAATTGAATAATTGAGGAAAAAATACTCATTTTGAGAAATATACTCTAGAATATGATATCCTTATTCAAGCTCTTTCCTTCTACATTTATTAGACAAGAAATTGGGGAAAAATGGGGTTTGCAAAAGGTACAAAAAATTGAGATTTTATAAAGTTTTCTTCGTGAATTTGTTTGGTTGATTTTGAGAGCAAATTCATAATTTAAATCGAAGAATTTCAGCAAAGACAAGTAATTATGAAGCTTTCTCCTTTTTAAAGAGATTTGTACAGAATAATACGTATTTTAGGAACTTCTAAAATACAAATTAGTATTCCCCTGGAAAGACTTTTTATTTCTGAGTAAAATAATACTCGTTTTAAGAAATATACATATACAATATACAGATACATTTTTTAGGAACCTCTTAAATACAAACTAGTATTCCCCTGGAAAGACGTTTAATTTCTGAGTAAAATAATGCTCATTTTGAGAAATATATCCTACAATTTGACATCCTTATTCAAGCTATTTCCCTTTACAATAATCAGACAAGAAATATACAACTTAGAGTAACAATTTTTTCCTTTATCTAAAAGCTCTCATAATTTCCATTTACATTTTTTCTCGTGTGATCCCCCATAGTCTGGCGGCTGTTGTCTCTGCGCATCCCTGCTGGCGGCGGCGGCAATCGCCGGAAGAGGAAGTGAGCAATCCAGCGAGTCAGACAGGAGGGACTGACTCCCATCCGCCACCACTTCCACCCACAGCTAGTTAGGGAAACAAAGCGAATTTAATAATCCGCCTACGCGCTAAAAGTTTTCGCTCTTTCTCCCATAAACCGCTTTTGCGTTGCCAGTCCAATTAATCGACAAGGATGCCCCGCTTGCAGCTACCCATGCCCCTGGATTTCCCTGGAGTGGAGAGAGGAGAGCATCCTCATCATATCCTTCAAGCATAATTCCACGCCAAAAGGGTGTCGACACAACTTCAGAAGTTGCTGTCACATCACGCTTCTCATTCCCAACTTTTCGCAATTGATTTTCCATCTTTCAGGAGCGGGAAAAAATGTCCTTGGAAAGAAGAAAGAAGAATGAAGCGGGGCAGACATCTCTGAGGCTGAGGCTGAGTCTGAGTCATCATAGGAACGTAATCAGAGGACTCTCCGGGCGGATCTGGTTGCTATTTCTGTCCTCACAATGCCAACATATGTCCCCATCATGTCCTTGCCACATCCGAGCTGGCCAATTTAAACAAGTATTCCTTTTCCTGCCGCTGCCTGTGCCCCCTGACCTCTGTCCTCTGTCAACTAAATGATAGTGTTATTACAAGCACAGCCAAAATGTGGTGACAGGGGGCGGCGGCGGCGAAAGCTGAAATTGAATTTCCAAACTGCAAACTATGAATGAACCAGGGAGTCGAGATGATGGAGATGAAGATGATGATGGCAGTGGGAATACACTGGGAGAAAGATTAATAGCGAGTGGCGTGGGTTTGGGAATAAGTTGAGAACCTTACCAAATCTGAAAGTAATTAACTAATTCGACTTTTTCCTTAATTTTAAAAGGTATTTTCCTGCCTGATTAAGTATACTATCATTGTCAAAAAGGGTGCTTTAACTGCGATGGAGAAATGTCTGGAAGACGCTTTCCTTTGCTACAGAGATGGGCACCGAATATCGAACTGAGAGCCTCACAGATTAAGCTAATAAATGCCTCTAAGTGGGCTTAATTTTCTCCTGTAAATCTCTACAATTAAAGTAGAGTTCCTCCCGAAAGATCTTCCAAAAACTATTTAACTTGTACATCCCTTAGGAAGCCTGGCATTTTCTGAGATTTAAGAAACTTAACAATGCTTATCGCCTGCTTTCCTGGGATGCTTCTTTTTCCCCTCAGTGTGGGGCCCGGCAGCCTGGGCGTCTAAAGATTGAGGATGATGACTCATAAGGCATCACGTGCTCCCTGCTCCTCCTCCTACACCCACTTGGCCACACGAAATAGAGCAACAACAGCCGTTAGGACACACATAAATACCCGCGCACATACACGAGGACCCACTCCCACTTTCCCAGCCACATCCACATCCATTCCCATGCCATGCCCCGGTCCCTCGAATTCTTTGGGGCACGAAGCGAATGCTGCGAGCTTGGCAAACATTTGCGCTCAAAAGTATGCAACAAGACCTGGCTGAATAATTTGAGTTTGGTCAGGATAGCGGGGCTCCCGAGGAGGCGGAGCATGAGGAGAACGTTTCCACGAAAAAGCAGGAGGTAGGGAATTCCGCATTGCCAGCGGCTGCTGCAGTTTTCGATGCTGTGCCACTCGCCCCGAGCGTTGACATCCTGCTGCTGCTTCTCGCATGAGCCTTCTGCCAAGTGGCCACCACCCACCGATTATGCCAGCAGGGAGAGAAAAATTCTTAGAGATTGTAGAGAATTAGATCCCTAAGTCCTTAAATAAGGATTTAAATATTAGAATAAGATTTAGGGAGATTTTGGGTGTTTTTGATTGAATTGTGGTGTATTATCTTCGAGAACAAATATAAATTTAAAGAGTTCTGTCCTAATTCTGATTATTATATAATGTTATAATGTTTATTATGGAATATGATTATTCATAATAATATAATAAGATAAATAAATATTGTAGGCATACTTTTAAACATTTTACAATAAATTCAAAGTTGCTAGAACGTTATGATATCGATTTCAGGAATCTCTATACATTTATACATTTCTGTTTTCTTAAAGAGAAAGAATTCGGAATAAACTGATTCCATTCTTTCTCTTTTCATAATAAACATTATAATAATTGTGTTGTTTATTTATTTTCAAATGTTTTACAACATTTTCAAATACAAAACTATGTTATTTGTACATTTTCCTCTCAGTGCACCTGAAAAGGGGTTAAGGAGGATGAGAGGCGTGCGCCTCTATTCGTGTCATCCAGAGATCTCTGCACTAAAAATTCTCTTTTTACCCGTGTCAGCAGCATATTAAATTCCAATGCAAAAGTACCAAACACCTCCGGTTCGGTTCTGTTCTGTTCTGTCCTTTCCTGTCCTGTTGGGATTTCCCCAATTGCAACCGCAATTGTTGGCAGCTTTTGTTGTGGCGGCTGACCAGCTCAATTCATGCAGATTTTCTTAGTTGTTTTACATATTTGTGCTTGGCCTATTGTTTGCTATTTTACCATATAAATAATCCCAGCAGCCAGCCAGCCGGGAGGGAAACTTTTCTAATCGGAAGTCCTGCTGACGACACACTCTTGATGGGAGCCTTACTGTATGTATGCCAGAAGTTTGAACCTCATTACCGACGAGCCATCAGAATCAGGCTTAGAGGAGAAATGGGTCGGACTGAATGAGGGAATCGAGTAGAGGCTGAAATATTGTAATTATTTTGTATTTAAATGCGAGTAAATTTAAGAAATGAGGTCACCACTCATCGGCAGCAACTCAATGCAAACATTTTCACAAACAGTTAGATAATCTCTGGGGAAAAGCATTGGAAATGCAGTTAATTGAATGAAAAAGAGAATGGAATTCCATTAGAGTTGGGAGCTACAGAAACTGAATTTAAATTTAATTAATACAAGTTGGGAGAGCGGTTTTCCATTGGGAATCGAACAATAAAAACAGAGCACAATTTGTGACATTAAAATCAAAGAGAGTTGCTCTGATTTTATACACAGAAAATCCATTAGATATCACACATTAAACTCTGCATGTGGGCAACACAAGAATGAATCCATTTAATTACTCTATCAACTGAATTGGATAATATTACCCTACGGTCTGAATACCCAGCGTTCCAATCATCCATCACCTGCACCCAGGCTGACCCCAGGTGAACCCGATGGGAGCCAGAGAAGTCAGCGAGGAGCTCACGTTGGATGCTCAATTTACAAACTGAGCTGCAAAAAGTAAAAAGAAAATGTATAGAAAAAACGACGAGCAAAGCGGAGGAACCGCACGGATGAAATATGAATAGCAACAAGGACGATAGCGTGTCCAGGACCTGCATCAAAGTTTCCCCCCTCCAACTTACTGCCTTCACATTTTCCCCGTTGCCGCAATACAGAAATTAAACAAGTTTCAGTTGAAAGTCCTCCGTGTCCTGGGTATCCTGGGAGTCCTGGGTGCTGCTGCTGTTTTATGCCATTTGCGTGCCAGGGAAATCAAAGCCAAACAACCGACCGGCTCCGGCGATGATAACCACCGGGCACATAATTTGCAATTTCAGAGCCAAAGAGTACGCGGGCGAAGGACGAGGATTCCTCCTGTACTGGTATCCCGGTATCCCTGTAGCCCCGTATTCCGTGTTAATTCCGACTTTTCCGTTTTTGCAGCAACAGGACAGCAGCAGGAGATTGCATGTCTGGACGAATTGATCAGCTCAAATCGCAGGCCGTGCAATAACCTTTTGTCCAGGTGAGAGGCCCCGAAAAGGAGCCAAAGGTAACTGGCTAACTGGAACTACAGAGTTAATTGAAAAATTGGGTCCAACCAGCAAGACTCGATGTGCATATGCTCTATTTGTCATAATTGATGGCCCTGCAAACGAAGTCCCATAAGTCTGCACCAGCTTATTTATGCAGAGAGAGAAATTAAGTGAAGGAATTCATAAAATGCATATTAATGCAAAGAGAAAAATAATATTTCATAGTTGGATTTAACTTTAATTTGATTTTAACATTTTTTATCAGTTATTTCACAGAAACTGTAAGTAGTTATTAACTTTACTGGAAAAAGTGTGACCAAAATTGTTTATATTGCACAGAAAATGTAAAGAGTGACCCTCTGCTCAGCAGAAAGTGTGACTAATATAGCTTTCAATGCATATTTCAATTTTCAAACCGTATTAAATTGAGAATAAGCACAAAAAGAGTTGAAATATTCTATGATTTTCAAGTTTTCTTTAGCTAATTTTTACTCTCCATGTTTTGCAGCTATCAAAGTCGAACTAAATTAGTCCATGGACACAACAAAAGCTGGGCAACCAGAAAGAAAACTATGCTCCAGACTGGAAGGAAGTTGTGTCCCAGTTAGACGAGCCAACTGTCATCAGCCTCGTCAGAATGCGCAAGCGGAGTAATTATGTGTACAGCTCGAAATGGGAGCATTCAGGAAGGGACTGGGAATGCCAGTGGAAATGGGAAGGAGGGCTGTGCAAGGATACGGAGGAGTGGCTCTCTGCCACTTACTGTGCACAGCAAAGGCAAAAGCGAAATGCACATTCCATGGCACCACAAAGCGCCATTAGTTGTCCCCGCTCAAGGATTGCCAAAGGGATTGAGTTTATACACACATACTCGTATATGCAAGTTTATATAGGGAAGAGCTTAAGAATCGGAGCCAGGCGCTTTACTTAAAGTTCTAGAGGCACTCTGCGGCCATAATCCTCGGATCTAGTGGATTTACCTGTCCGCTTTTTGTTCGCAGAGCAGGTGGCGCGCCAGCTAAGAGAGTGCTGACAGCAATGCAGATGATGGGATCGGATTTTGCCACAGCCACAGACAGAGCCACAACCACTTGGCCAAGGTCAGGGTGCAGATAAGGCCCAGTTGATTTACCTTGATAAAAGAGGGCTTGCATTGTCCGGGACTTGATTGCATTAAACTTAAGCCGTCAGCTGAATTTGAAAAGTAAACAGACGCACAGAGAGAAAGTCACAAGAGCTTGTCTGGTTTAAGATATTCATTGGGAAAATACTAATAATAAATCTAAAATGAATTACTAGTTTAATTATCAACCTTGTGCATGAATTAGAATGTATTAGCTTTAGTTAAACCTTGTAAGTATACCAATAAATATTCTAAGATCTTTGTATAAAATTCTCCATAACTCAGCTATTCAAACCGCAAATATTGAAACCCTTTTGTGTGTAAAACATTTCAACTGTTTACGCCAACGCCCGAGTGAAATCAACCGTAAAATCCAGAGTTTCCTCGGGGTAAAATCAACATTCGGCAGTACAAACTATATATGCATAACTCATTATTCCGATTGAGGGAGACCCTCGCAGCGTTTACGCATTTGCTAAACGACCCGCACACCTGCACCTATCGACACCCACCGCCCACATATTAATAAATGCGAGTAACCAAACCCACGTGAAATCAACCAGTTGAGCAGCAAATTCCACTCCAAATATGCAAATTCCCCCGGCTGAGCAGCTCGCAATTGATTGCAGTTAGAGAATCAGCGACTTGGGTAGCTATAGACACCGCACCGACATGATCCATCGATGACAATCCCCCGTATAATTAGCACAGATGAGCGAACGATTCGCGGTAAATATTTTCCACTTTATCACACGAGTCAGTCACGCCCTATTTTCGGCGATTTGTGAGAACGTGCTATAGGAAAAACGAATGTTAAGCATCTCGAGAATTCCAAACTCAAGTTGCAACTGGCAACAATTGTAAATGGGCAGCTAATTGGTCGAAAATCAGCAGACAGGGCGTCGCTCAGCAACTGGGACAGGGTGTTTGGCACGAAACCACTAAAAAGTGGTCAACTTTGATGTAAGCGATTATGGGAAAATTTTCTGTTTTCTTTTTTTCGGTTTTCTGGGGCTGCCTTGGCCCACGCATACAAAAATCTCTTACGAAACCAAAGGGCAGCCGCCAAGAAACACATAAACATCTATGTGGGCAGCATTTCCCATTTCACGATCCATTTGGAGAGCGTTCCACTATCTCAAAGGCGGATGATAACGATCTGCAAAGCAAACAGAGCGTAGCCGATAAGATATATTCCGATTAGCCGAGCGAAACTCGTTAGAACGCTGGAAAATTGTGCAATTTCTGTTGTTCTTCTTTGGCTTTTTCGCACGGGGAAACTCTTGCCTTGTCAACGGCAAAAGACAAGCGAAAAACAAGAAAAAAAAAGTGCAGTCAATCAACTGCAACTGAAATAGCAATCGAAATGGGAATGGAAATGGAAATCGAATCGCTGGCCAAGAGGAAAGGGGAATCGCCGACAGAAAGAAAGCCCCACAAATCAATGCAGGCCAGGGCTAAAGTGGTCGAGAGCGAGAGCCCCGTCTACAAGTCTGTGTTGCCTTTCTTCGTGGTTTCTGCTTACATTTTTTGCATAAATCTATAATGAGATTTGAAATGCAACTGCCACACATAATAGCATTGTCCATGGAGCTTAAAAGAAATGCCACAATGATGATATAACCAAGTTAGAATTGAATCAAATAATCAGAAAGAATGGGAAAAGAAATAAACTTGTAATCCTAGTGTAACGAGTAACAAAAAGCCCTTGAAATGTATAAGATTTTCACAAGAAAGGCATTGATGTAAATAGATTTATTGCAATTTAATCCTCTGTTTTATTTGACCTCAGACGTGATATTCAGCCTTTATTCCGGCCAGACACTCAAATAAACGTCCGAAATGACCGCAACTGATTCCCAAATATATTAAATATCCCTGGGATAAACAATACTTAAGTTATTTTCCCATTTGCAGCTCAAAAGCGGAAGTTGAATGCCCAAATATTTATTGGCCACCGACTTTGTTTACAAACAAATCGCGCCAGATGAAACGATTTCCATATATTAACCCCCACCGCTGTCGATCAGTTGGTTCGATATATATATATCCACACAATCTAGTTGGCATTTGGCGTTTTATGGGAATTTACAAAGCAATTGCTCGATGCGATTATCAAATTTTTACTGAATAGAAGAAGCTCGCTGCCCGCACACAGTAAAGTCCAGCATGTGAGTCCTTGCTCTCCTTGTGCGAAGTCCTCCCACTGACGGACCTCCGCCATTAGCCAGAGATCATGTGCTGCCGCAAGAAGTTCAATCCCTTCTACATTGGACCCTATCCGGACCGCGCCTGTGGAGACTGCCCCTACGGGATCCACTCGGGGTACACGCGATGCGGCTGGACTGGCGGGAACGGACCCTTTGGCAGCACCTACTGTGATCCGTGTGGCGCCTGCTGCGGATCGGGTTGTGGGCCATGCTGTGATCCCTGCTGCGGGTCATGTTGTGGTCCATCATGCGGTTCCTGCTGCAGTCCCTGGTGTAGTCCTTGCTGTGGCCCCTGCTGCAAGAAATCTCGCTGCAAAGGAGACTGCTGCTGCGTGATGTGCTCCAGTGGCATTGGCTGCTGTGGCCAGCCCTGCTGCTGAGCCCCCGTAACTCTCTGGCATCTGGACTTTACTGTGTGTGGTTAATTGGTTTCTTGAGCAAAATTTATTGTGAATCACGAACAATTATGGTTAGCCCTTTGGGGTTTGTCACTGCCGGGTTTCGGTCTAAAAATATCCAGATGCTTTACGCTCCACTCGTCACCAGGCGAAGCAATCCCCTGTAATGGCATTCCCATACATGACTGCCCCTTCACTGGGGAATATCGCTGTCGCTCCCGATACATATCCCATACATCAAACGGGAACTGGGTAACTGGGGGGAATCTGAGGAAAGGAGGTCGGTCGGTCGGCGCCGCTAAATGCGATTACAGCATAAACGATTAATTTTATTGCATTTAGCTGGGACGCGGCGGTCCGAGCGCTGGTTCTTGTTCTGTAAACTAATTAAAGCACAGTGGACACCCTCTGGAAGGAGGCGACTTCAAAGCGCGAGGGCCCACAGGCAAAAAAGGGTTAATTGTCCGCTGTTTCCCCTAACTATTTTCCTAGGCTTTACGCGGACAGGCACTGGGAGAAAATTGTGGGAATAGTAAACCCATATATCATAGGATTATTAAAAATATATATATAATAAGATTCCTTTTACATTAAATATCACAATCGGACATTGCTTCTTGTGATAAACGCATTTTATGTGGAATTCTATGTGTAAAAGGAATGACCTTATGGGATGCATTCCCAATTCAGCATGTGGTAAGCGAGAAATTCAGCTACCTGAATGTGCGCTGCTTCGTTCCACATGGAATTCTGCACTCTTTTTTCTGAAGATATCTCTTTAAAATATTTATCTTTATTTTGCCAGATTTTAGGCTTAATTTACTTTAAATCCTTTAATATTTTTCTAAGATCCCTTTATAATTTTCCAGTGCATTTGACATTTTTTCTAACGTTTTTCTTTTTCAATTTTCCCCTTTGTCTCTTGGAGACAACCGAGCAATGTTTTGTAGGCCAAAATTACTCCATGACGCTGGTATTTATGTGCCCCAAGTTCTTGCTCTCCTTTTCAGCGGTCTCTAGTGCCATTGTTGGCTGCCATGTTGTGGGTGGCCGCACTCAACTTTGTTTGTTTTCGTTGCCCCCGTGCATCATCTGTGTGTGTATGTTTGTCGCTTTGCGTTCTTTTTTCATGTCACGCCTCATTTAGCTTTTCACAACATTTTCCACCCACCCAGCGGAGGCGCATAGATGCGGCGGCAGCAACGTGTGTCGCCCAGAGTCTCGGAAATATCTGGGGATCTGGAGCAGTGCTTCGGCTCTTAGCACACACATCAAAATTAACCGAAATAACTAGCGGGTGCGTGTTTGTATCTATGAACTAGATCGAGGCTGGAATGTGTTTCCCCTTAATGAGCCTCAATACGTTCGAGTTAATTGAATCTGATTGGAACCGGGGAGAAATTATCAACAAATGGTCAATAAATGGGGTAAGAAAGTAGCTAAAGGATGTCATGGTTACTTCTTGGGGTGTCTATAATTATTTGTGGGTTTTTGGTTGTTAAATATACAATAAAAGGGCTATAAATCGAGAGGAACCATGGCTAATAATATCTGGAGCTTAGGCTTTGATAGATTTTAAAAGTCTTCTTTATTAGCCAACATAGAGTAAGCAATTAGTCACAAGTACTAGTCATACTCAAGTCACAATGTAAGGGGGGTATCAAGCAATTAACCTGTCTCACCACTGCTTCTCTGATTTATGTAATCGTAAAATTAAAAGATCGTTAACAGGGCAATGAATTGCCAAAGCAGCCCACAATTAACGCAACTGAAATCTGGCAAATCTGGCAAGCACACTTTCTTAGATGCATCGTCCGATTTGCGTTTGATTTATTGCCCCAAGATACTCGACGGATTGCGCTTAATGCGATTGCTGATACCGGCCAATAAAATTATCCGCGCGAAAGTGAAAACTACATGGACGCTGATATCGAAACACCGCGACGATCTATTTATCGTTCGTAGGTGTTGGAATGCCGAATGGCTTTGGCCTCGGGCTTGAGCTTCGGCTTCTGCTTGGACTTCGGCTCAAAAGCACCTGCTTCGTTGTCCCTCTCTTGCTCCCGCCCTCGCACACTCCCTGACCGACCAGTGCCCTCGCCTCCTCGTCTCGCTCCCACCTAGTGGGGACTCTGGGGTGAGCAGCAAGCAGCAGCAGCAGCAGCCGCCGTTTTTCAAATGCTAAAATTGGCGATTAGTCAAAATGATGTCACCGAGTTATTTTGATTGTTTTCTTTTTATTATTTGTATATAGTTATTTTGCTTGACTTTGGCATTTTGGCGACATGTTGACCATAAATTCCGTATTATTGTTTTCCCCCGTCTCCGTCGATACTCTGATCTGAGGTGACGAGGTGCGGAAGAGGCCAAAACGATAAGCGATAAACTCAAATGCGATGACCTATGGATCAACGACTGACGCGTGTGTGTCTGTGTGTGACTTTTCATTAGCCCGGGAATCCAATTATTTGCTGAATTAATCATTCCACCGCGCCTGCCATATGGCGGTATTCGGTATCTGATCTAATCTTAATGAGTACAACGCTCACGTACTTAGTATCGAAGCTAATCGAGTTACGGAATGTGGCCAAATATTAGATAAAGTATGGAAAGGAATTTTTAAAAAATATTTTATCTAGTTAATCAGTATGGGAATGTCTTCAAATCTTAACTAAAGAAAGGAAATGTTCTGGAATTGTTATGGTCTTGGAATGAAGGAATGTGGCAATTATATTTAATATTTAATGCATATTTTCAGATATTTAGGCCACAAATTCTGTAATATATTTTTTTCCTTTACTTTAACTAGGTTTCTTACTTTCCTAGACTCAGTATTTATGCTTTTTGACCTTTAAACTTTAATGAATTCAAATTTATCAAGTATATTTCATATTAAAATATTTCCCCTTGTAATTAAACCCCAAGTGATGGATGCATTTATGCAAAATAGGGGCGTGGCATGCCCTATCAGACCTCGATCAATTATTTGATTTACATTTCGCATATCGCCAAAACAACAACAACAACAACAACTAAAACAGACTTTGACAGTGACAACAGAAAATATTTGTAAACTAAATTCCAGCCGCAACAACAACAAACAGAGTCGTGTGCATTTTGGGAGGGGACCAAAAAAAGGGGGAGCAGCACAAGCTTTTTATGAATGAACATTTTGCGCTGCGTCGCGCCAACACGTCACTCATTTCTCTGCGGCGATATCGTGAAAATCTACAACTACGCATCGGGAAAGGGAGTATAATGGGAGTGACAAATCCGAAAAATGGGCTTTACGACTATTGTTATGGCTGTTGCGGAATTTGGATGCGCTGCGCGCTGTCATTTGTTGTTTACCTCTCGTAATTAGCAACCTCTATGCGTCACTATTTCGTTCCGTACCTTTTTGGGTGCGCGGAGTTGCTGCTTCTGCTGGCGTTCTTCTTCTTGCCTCTTTCTACCCACTCCTTGCACTTTCCGTGTGTGTTTTATTTTCACCTGCTGTTTACACAATAACTGGAGTTGCAAAATTCCCGCTGCCTGGGTGCGAGCGAGCGGAGCTAGCGCGAGAGCAGGACAGAGCTGAGATGCTGCGCCCTTTGGCCCTTGTAAAAAATATGGTAACAGAAAAACTTCTTTTTTTTTCGGGCTACACGCACACACACGCAGGCACCGACACAGTCACACACATACACCCGTGTAAGCCGAGTTTTAATCCGCGCTCCAAATTTTATCCGCTTGCAAAAACTTTCGCGCTACTCCTCATTAATTTCGGGCGAAATTATATCTTATCAACGATTTTGTTTACCGAGAATCCATCGCTGCGCGACACTTCCACATCCGACCGGGTTGAAAACAGAAAGCACAGTGTTGTCAACTTTAGCTTGAAAGAAATGCTGTTTTGACGGGAAGCACAATAACAAAAGCCAAGAAAGTCGATAAAAAAAGCCAGATTTTCAAAAAGTTATTTGCTGGTATGATTTCGCCAAGAGGAAAAGAGTCATCATAGTTTTGTTATTGTTATATTATTATTTACAGCATAAAAATTAGCTATAATTCCCGCTCGCCGCGATTTTACAATCCATCACCCATTTATCGAAAAGAGCTAGATCTTGTGGGAAAGAAAATAGCCTAATTAGCAACACTGAGTAACTTGTAGACTAGAGATGGGACATATCGAGTTCAACACCGCTTCTATCGATTCCAGAGGTGACAAAAAGGAGTCTCAAACTGTAAAAGTACAAAAAGTATGCTTCAAAAGTAACTTTGATTTATTTAAAATCAATTTAAAATAAGTAAAAACAAATAAAAGTGGGTTAAGGCGTTCTCTAAAATAAATGTATTTAAGTCTCGAATCAAGCAATTCTCAAATGGCAGCAAATACAACTCTAATCCTAATTATACTTCAATCCTGTGCTCACAGCTCTGGTGATAATAGAGAGAGAGAGAGAGCTTACAAATAAATTTAAATTCTACTCTGCTTTGATATGGTCCGTCGAGGATGATGGTGAAACCTCCGGGGTCTGGGTCTGTCGCCCCTGACGCGCTCGCTCCTTGAGTTGAGCTGTCTTCAGCGTAACCATCAGCTGCGTAGAGTTGTAAAGCCAAGTTCCCTGCAAAAGCACAAGTCGTTACCCTCTTCTACTAGATTCTTATCGCGTTTACTCACGATCAACAGCATGCAGTTGAGAAGTATGGGAATGGAGAAAACTGTCGAGATAAACAGGCCGTTGCTATCAAAGTATTGCTGCTTGGAGAAGGAGCTCCAGTTCTGGGCCGCGTACTCATTTATACTCTCCGTGAAATAGACCGCCAGCACTGCAGATAACAAGAAACGCAAATGGTTTACATTAATAGAGCTTTTGGACATCCCATCCCGAAGAATCCACGTACACAGTACTAGGAACAGGAAAACCTGGAAGTTCGTGTTGTTCCGGCTGAGCAGAGCAGTTGTTGTGGTCAAGACATGCACCAGAACTAAACCAATAAGCCAGGGATCTGTCCAATCAATCTGAAATGTATGGATTCCGGCACCGCCAAACGCAGAGTCAGCAATCTGAGATTTCACAAAATAAACAAACCACTCACGCTGAGGAGAAAGGTCCAATAGCCGGTCACCTCGTTTACTTCGATTTGTCCTGGATTCATGGTGTGAACTTTATTTAATTTTTTCTTTTGAGTGTAATATCAGTAGGTGCTTCAAAATCAAATTTACGAATTTGTTTGGCCAACTATTTCCAGCTCAGCTGTTTTTCCAGTGTTGCCGAACATTCGCAGCGAACAGTTGTCATTCACTGGGCAAGGGCATTATGGCGTCTCTACACGATCGAGCACGAATTTCATTGCAAGTTGTAACTAAAATTAAAATTATTGAATCAAATGTTTAATTAATACAAAATTAAAACATAAGTTTTTACGCTTTGTTACCGGGCGAGGTTATTTTGTATTCCCCTTTATTCTACCAAAAACTGTCTTTAGCTTTTCCGCTTAGAGTGAAGACTTGGTAACTAGTTACCCGATAGTAATACAAGTAAGTACAGCAAGGCGTGAGTTGTCACAACTAATACTAAAAATAAGTAACTAAAGTACGTTCACACAGTGTAAATAAAAGTGTTTACACTCTGATTGTCATTTTAGTGCTGCATCATTCTCACCTCTTACCCTGACGTGCAGCGCCTCCTTGGCTGTCAAGCCGCTTGAACGTCTCGATTACGCTTTCCCTGACTCAGTAGACACAACATTAAAAACGAAAAAATATCACAAAGAATTCGCTGAAAAAACATTCAAAATTGTAGTTAATAAGACGACTCAACTCAATTCAAGCCACCCAGCTGTGCAGGAGACTTGTGAGCAACCGAATCGGGGCCGAATCTAGAAGGAATCTTCACAAAGGGAGCCATAGATGTGGCATTGTCCACAAAACTCCCAGGGCACCACATTCGCTTAGAGACAAGTGGAAGTGGTGGTGGTGCAGCAGCAGCAGCAACAGCAAAACCATCAGTAGCAGCAACAGCAGCAGCAGCAGCAACAGTAGCAGCCGTTTCTGGCCGAGATCGAGATCAGGGGAGTATTTTTAATTAGCGCAGTGCATGTGGACACGGACTTGCCGACGCTGAAAGGTCAATCCGTAACAACGACACGTAACGGCGGGCGGTTCAAGGACGCTCGGCTGAGACTTCGCGCTCAGCGAAGGAGGACTCGCAAGAGCCGCAGTGCCCGGGCGCTAGGCAAGCCTCCGTCCATTGGCCGCTGGCAGCGCCGCTCCGCCCTCTGGTCCACCAGTGTCCACGCGCCCCACGTCCACGCCCACGTCAAGCGACTGCTGCGAAAGATGGCCGTCAAGCAGAACAACAGCGAGGCTGGCGAGGCCTCTGAAAACGCCGGAGGCAGCGGCAGCGGTATGCCCGGTATGCCCCCCAACGCCAAGCCCAGTTCCTCCTCGAACGGCATGAAGATCATTGCCGATGAGAATGGCGCCACCGAAAACATGGAGACGGGCTCGCCCGGCGCCGGCGAGTGCTCGGGCCCCGGTCCCCGGGGCAAGCAAAACTTTAATCTGCTGCTGAACAACCTGCAGAGCCTGGAGCAGGCGGAGGAGGCGATCCACATGTACGAGCGCGTGATTGTCGACCTGGCGCGCATGCAGATGCCCAAGGGGCCCACGGAGCTGAAGCGCTTCAAGGAGGACGTGATGAAGGTGGGCAACTATCTGGCCGCTCGCAACGAGAAGTACCATCAGATGTTCTACCTGCGCGTCGTCTACGAGCTGATCACCAAGTCCACCTACGACCAGGCGCCCTCGTGTGCGGTGGCCGTCGTCTTCAAGCTGTTCGACAACAACCAGATCCTGGAGGCGGTGCACTCGCTGCTGGAGCAGAACGTCCAAGACTCGAGCATCCGGAAGACGGTGGGTTTGCTCTGCGAATGGATAACCTATTGCAGCTTCTGCAGTAACCTGAATCTCTGGGTAATGGCCCTGCTCACCGGGCTAAGGGAGCAGGGCAAGCGTGCTCTCTTGGATGAGATTGCGCTGGACAATATCGAGAAGCTGTTTCAGCTGCTCATCATTCCGGTGCTGCGGCCCAAGGCCGCCCCGATAGTGTTCCACATGCTGTCGACGACCAACTACACGCCCGAGGTTTTCCACAAGGTCAGATCCTTTAGTTCCTTTACCGAGCTCCTTAAATTACACTCGATTCCTTGCAGATATTGCCAAAGATCCCCCGTGTGCTGCAGTGCGTGAAGATCCAGTCTGACGCCGGGGACGAGAATGGGCTGGAGGTTCGCAACTGCTTGCAGCAGCTGGTGGACCTCACCAGCGCCCTGATGCTGCACTTTCACGAGCACGGCGAGCTTTACAACCCGGTGAAGAAGACCCTTCAGATGTACAACCCCTCGCCCAACTGCGTAACCCTGGCGCGGGCCATGCACGAGAGTGCCCAGCCCTGGGGTCGACGGAATGCGAGAGTGGGGCTGGTGAACCTGGGCAACACCTGCTACATGAACAGCGTACTCCAGGCCCTGGCCATGACCAGCGAGTAAGTGAAACCGAAGCCTTCTTTGTTATTAGAGATTAGTTTAAACAAGGTTCGGAGCCAGACATAAACACTAAGCCTCGTGATGTTTATGTTTGAGGAAGGGTTCAGATTTCTGACTCCCAATCATACATATTTGTTAACTGTCCAGCTCATAGAGCTGTAAAAACATCGATAGTGCTCTCACCCGATATTTTCGATAGTGATAGGCCCAAACCATCGATAATATCGATACTATCGACAAAATAAAATGGGTTTTGATTTGTTGCTAACGCGATGTGTATCGATGGTAGAAAAAAAACAATCGATAGTGACCCGGAGCACAGCATCATCGATTATATCGATAGTATCGTCGATAGTTTTTCAACTCTACTAGCTCACACAATTCCCCTTCTCCAGTTTCAGCCGGCAGATCCTGCTCATCGAGTGCGACTCTCTGCTGCTGATGAAGGTCCAGCAGCAGATCGCCCTGATGCACCACTCGCTGCGCTACGAGCTGACGCCATCGAAGGTGCTGAATGCCACCCGGCCGCCTGGCTTCACGCCAGGCCTGCAGCAGGACAGCTCCGAGTTCCTAGGCCATCTGCTCGACCTGCTTCACGAGCACGAGATCAACAGCTCCGCCTCGCACGCGGGCCCGAAGCAGATCAGTCTGGACAACGACGAGCTGCTGCTCAGCGAGGACATCGTGACCAGCGGCGTGATACCCTACAACAGCAACGATCGCGAGCTCAGCGGGGGAAGCAAGATCGCTCCCACTCCGCCCGCCACACCCACCAAAGGCACAAACGGCTTGCAGCAGCAGCAGGGACAGTCGGTGGCCTCCACCATCGACAAGACTTTCGCCGGCAAGCTGTCCACCACCTACCGATGCCTGAGCTGCGGCTGGGAGAGTCGCAACGAGGACAGCTTTCGCGAGCTGCAGCTGTCCTTTCCCGACGACAAGGACGATTGCGGCGCCACCAATTACTCGGTGCAGGACCTCATCGAGTACTTCTGCTCGCCGGAGAAGCTGGACGGCGACAATCAGTACTTTTGTCCGCGCTGCAAGAAGCTCTGCGATGCGGAGCGCCACATTGGGGTGACCCAGGCGCCCAGGAACCTCATCCTCACGCTCAAGCAGTTCAAGTACGACCAGAAGTATCACTTCCGCACCAAGCTGATGCACAAGGTGTTCCACGACGAGAGTGTGAGTATATAAAAGAGGTTTCTTTATAATACAGCTGTAAAAACATCGATAGTGCTCTCACTCGATATTTTCGATAGTGATAGTCCCAACCATCGGTAATATCGATACTATCGACAAAATAAAATGGGCTTAAAACCATTTTACTTTGCTTAAACAAACCAATTTAAATGGCATAATTTATAAAAGATTTTATGAATTAAACAAAAAAACAATTAAATTTAATTCGAATTTATATATAGATAGTTTTAGATATTAATGATTAAAAATTAATTCCAAAGGTTTCGGTCCTATCTTAAGAATATAAGAATTTATGATTATATTTATTTTTATATTATATTTATTGGCAAGAACTTGTAAATTTTATACGAATTCACTGATTTTCTGCTAACGGGATGTATCGATGGTGGAAAAAACAATCGATAGTGACGTTTAGCACAGCACCATCGATAATATCGATAGCTGTACAGCTCTACTTTTTTAATTTAATTTTATAATACGGAACTTTCCTTACCTTCCAGGTCACTGTCAAGATGTGCTCCACCGACTCCCTGCAGGAGATGTCCACGGTGCACTACGACCTCTATGCGGGAGTCGTGCACGCCGGCTACAGCATGGACTCCGGCCACTACTTCACCTTCGCGGCGGATCAGTCGAAGAACTGGTACAAGTTCAACGACAACCTGGTGACCCACTCGCAGCCGGAGGAGATGCACAACCTCACCTCGCCCAACACCCCGTACATCCTCTTCTACAAGATGTGCGCTCGCTCCAACGAATCGAATGGCTCGTCCCTGGCCAGCTGCAGTTCGAGCATCATCGGGGGATCCGGATCGGGATCGGGCCATCAGATGGTCTCGGTGCCGCTGGCGCCGCCCCTGACGCTGGAGGAGTTGCCGCGCCAGCTGCGGGACTTTGTGAAGAAGGACAACCACATGTACAACGAGGAGTTGCGGATGCAGCGCTACAAGCGCGGCGCCACCGGGGGTCACAACAATGGCTTTGTGAGCCGCCACAGCTACGACGGGGAGGGGGACGACGACGAGGATGACCAGGGCCTACCGCCGTCCGGAGGATGTGGGGGCAACGGGCTGGGCATGAACATCAATCGCTTCGTCTACTGAGGAGGCCGGAGGAGAAGCGAGGGGAGCGAGCAGACTGGAGGCCACCACTAGAACGAACACACGCATATATTTGTCTACTTTATAAAAAAAACGAACGCGCATACTAATCTATAAATGTTACAACGTATAAATATCGATATATATATCGATATCGGCTATATCGAGTCCGTGTGGAAGCTGCGCTCTCCGTTCGCTCGTTCGCTGCGCTCTTCCCGTTGTTTTCCACACTCCATTTCCACGATCCTTCATCAACCAAATCCAGTTCCCGCTTACTCCCAACTCATCCTTCCATTGTCCACTCTCATACACACGCAACTATGAATGTATTGTTATGATTTTTTTGTTTTTGTTAACACAAACCTATTTTTTAGAACGAGCATATATATGCGTACACACATATATATATATATATATACTGATAACGATTAAAAATGCATCTGAAATTGCCAGAGAAGCGAGCGAAATACTCGAAGAAGACCACTGACTTCCAAAGCAGACGAGAGCAGCAATTGAGAGGAGGAGCAGGCACACACTATGTTAGATTCCGCTCGGAGCAGGAGCGTTAAGATCGTCCCCGACAATGACTTGTACAAAATAGTACAGTAGTCCCTACATAACTACATAACTAGGTATTATTAGTTTCCCTGTTGATTTTGTTTAAACAAAATTTGCTACTGTGCGACACGAATTTGTAACCGATATACAACAACACCCATAAGAATGAATGCATCATCTCTTTGGAGTCTGGTGAGCAGAGAACGGCGATTGTCTTGAATATTATTGCAATTAAATTGGAATAATTTCGGAGAACCTTTGTATATGGTGTATGTCTATTGATAACCAAAATCTATACTATATGCTATGCTATAAGTGTATCAATAAAGAGAAAAGAACAAGCCCAGAAGCATTGGATTTTGTATTAAACAAACTGGGTAGTAAAGTTCCCAGATAATCGGCTTCCGTTAAGTGCGAGAATTGATGTGTTAAATCTTCATACTAAGCGGTTAGTTCATTTTATACCCTGTACCCATAGGGTACATAGGGTGCCCATAAGGTACATAGAGTACCCATAGGATACTTCGTGAAACCGAGAATGTATGTAACAGGGAGAAGGAGGCATCTCTGACCCCAAAAGTATATATGTATGTATGTATATTCTTGATCAGCATCACCACCGGCGTCATGTCCGTCCGTCCGTATGAATCAAAAGATCTCAAAAACTATAAGAGCTAGAGCCACCAATTTTGGGAAACAGCATTTTAAGAATTAAATTAACGTTATACAAGCTAAAGTCGGGATTTTCGGTTTAAAATGTATTTGAATAAAATAAATAAATAAGTTTGTGCGCATATTTTCTAAAAGTTTGAGTAACATTGGATGATAAACATGGAAGTTATTAAACAAAAAAGTTTCTGTGTATGCTTTTTCTTCTATGTTGAGAGCGCAAGTGCATGTTGCTCAAGTTGTTCCTAGCAACATTTGCTTTCCATAATACAATAATAAAAGGTAGTCTCGTCGGGTGCCTACCGTTCGGGGTTTAGGGCTTTATTGAACACTTCTTATTCTTAAAAACTCAAAGCTATTAAAAATAAAATTATAAAAAAAAGCTTCAGCTGATTATTATAAGCTTTAACCCCAAACACCATATAAAGTTTGATACACACTTTCTTTTGTCTTATACATTCGTTTCTCTCACACAAACTTTGAGAGCCGAACGAGGGCCTTCCTTCTATACCTTTTATAATTGTATCATGCTTTTTCCATGTTCATGTGCTATTTAATTTTACCCACAGTGCTTTGGGTACCGGGTATCTCACAGTCAGTCACACTCGACTGAAGCTTTCCTACTTGTTAACTTACAGCCCTATTAAGCTTGATATATGAACCAATCTTGATAGTACATTTCTTGGATAATTAATTCAATTTAACATTATCTTCGGCATCCGTTAAGTGCTAGAATTGATTAGTAAAATCTTCATACAAAGCGGTTAGTTCTTTTTTAATTGGGCGAAGTAAACAAGGTAAATAGTGGCTTGAACTAAGCAATAAGAGTTATTAACATTTACACTTTGTGTTTGCATAAGTAGGTAATTAGGTAAGTAATATTTTGTTCGTTTAATTTGTTCGCTTTCAGCTTGCTTGTGACCTCTTCCCCAGAGTATTTCCTAGAGGTAGGGCGCGGCCTGCTCCTCCACCCAGGCGATGTGCGAGTTGACGCTGGTATACACTCCCGGGAAGCCTTCGCGGCCGCAGCCCACGCCCCAGGACACAATGCCCACCTGGACGCCATCCACAACCAAAGGACCGCCGGAGTCTCCATTGCAGGTGTCCTTGCCGCCCTCGAAGTAGCCAGCGCAGAGCATCTCCTCGGTGATGGTGTACTCCTTGGTCAGGTACTGAGCCCCACAGGTGCTCTTATCCACAATCTCCAGTTCGACGGCACGCAGCATGGCGGGCAGGGCCTCGTCCTCCTCGGTCCGCTTGCCCCAGCCACTGACCACGGCATGGGCGCCCGAGGGAGGAGCCTCCAGGGCCAAAGCAATGGGCTGCACCAGAGCGGAGTACTCCAAGGGCTCCTTGGTGATGATCAGTCCAATGTCGTTCACAAAGGTCTTCTTGTTGTAGCCGGCATGGTAGATCAGCTTGCTGACCTTCACGCCCTCCTCCTCCAGGTCGGAGATGGAGTTCTGGCCAGCCACGACGCGGATGTAGGAGGCGAAGCGACCCTTGATGCAGTGAGCAGCGGTGACCACCACATTGCGGGCGTAGACACTGCCGCCGCAGATGTGGAGCAGCATGTAGGTCTCCAGGCGCACCGAGACCTGGTACGGATAGTTGGCGATGTCCGCCTGATCGCCACCCACAATGAGGGGATTGATGAAGGCGGAATCCACGAGGATCAGGGGGGCCAGAAGCCCCACAAGAAGCAGTCCCAGGCGCAGCGACATTTTGTCCAGGGAAACTTTTGAGGAGTGGTTCGATTTGGGCTCCTTATATAGGGCCATAGTCAGCGGCTTATCACTTATCACGAAACGACGAAATTCGCGATCATCCCCGATCCCCGATAGGTATTTTGGATTTTTTCATAAAATTCTGGACGATATCGTAAAGTTTATGGGACGAACGTTTTATATCCATTATAAACCGGCTGTGCCCGACCGAGGCGGTGCTCTTCTAAAGACCCAAATGACCGCAAAGCCCGAAGAAAGCCAAATGGTCGAGCTAAGGAAAAGCCACTGAGGATTATCAGCACACGAGGAGGTGAGTTGTTGAGTCACCCATCGGCCTTATTTCATTATTCATTGAACTTTACTCGTCAACACTGACTAGGATGGATGTCTGGCCTGAGGTCTAATCTCAGAGGCGGGAAGCCCATCCAGAGTGTCACCAGATAAGGGTGTCCAAAGGCAAGGCAGAGATTTATTTACTATATTAATCGCTGGAGGTGCTTGAGCCCCCGCAACCACAGCCAGTACAAGAGGTGTCTGATAGTGTTAGCCATAATTGTCGGCCAATAATGATTACTCAAAAAAACGAGATATGATAGGGGAATAAATGGTTTTTTAATTGGAATTTATAAGGAAGTTTAGTGAGAGTATATGTACTTTCAAATCTGAACCCTTATTTGCATTTCGCGGAAACAATCCCCCCGAGATTTGGTCAACATTTATGATGACGTTAAAAGCCCAAGCATCCCAGCATCGGCCACTCGGTAAATACAAATGATTGATGTAATCCAGCGATCCCGAACCAGCTCCCAGCTATCACCTCCCAAAGCTCTCCAAATCCCAAGCCAATATGGAATCTTAAAAATCGGATAATTGATTGCCACGCCACTTGGCGAGGGGCAGCAGCATCCCCAGCATCGCATCCACTTCTAGCTACTTAGCACTTCGAGTGCCGCCGACTAGTTGGCAATTACTATACTCGATATACACAACCTATAGGGGGTAATAGAGGCGGGGGAACAGGCTCCAGGCCGACTCTGGCCCGGCTCACGTACGCTGCGGCGGCGGGCGGAGCGTCTTTTTCGGCGTGTGTAAGCCGAGCTTGATCGGCCCAAATTGGTTATAAATAGACGCTTAGCCGGCGGAGGTCCCGCATTTGCAGTTGAACTCTCTCGACGTGTGTGACTCTGGATACGAAGCCCCAAAAACGGATATATATCAAGCTATATAAATACCTATAACTCCACCCTCTAAGGGCGGCAAGGACTTGAAAGTGATTTAAAATCAAAATAAGTGAGGGTCTAAAAGTGAGCCAAAATGTTCGTGGAAAAAGTGGTGAGTGGAAAAGTACCAAATCGGATATAAAATAAATAAATTAAATGAAAGAAAATGGTTAAAATAAAAAATAAAGTAAAATTGTCGGAATAAAATAAATAAAATAAAGTATGGTTAATTTATTCAGAGAATAAATCAAATGAAAGTATAACCTAAACCTCCTATAACCTCCTAAAAGTGTTTAATCTACAATCCTCTGTATTTCCCGATTATCATTCCGCATTCAGTTTAAAGTTTTAGCTGCAAAGGAAATTCTTGCCAAAAACTTTGAAGCAGAAACGTAGAGTGATCTTTTAAGTGAATATTATCATATTTTTAGCAGCAAAGGGAATTCTTGCTAAAAACTTTGAAGAAAGAACCTAAAGCGAACTTTTAAGTAAACATTATATCATAAACGTGCTTAAATATACTCTTCGGTCCTCTCTAATTTTCGATTACCTTAAATCCGAATTCAGTTTAAGTTTTATCCGAATTATCTCACCTCTGTTGCCTTTTTAGCCGGAATAGCCTCAACGAGTCTCTCGTTTGGCAAAAGACCTTTATGATAATTTATGAAATTAGTGGGAAATAATCATGATGTGTATTGATTAGTGGCCAGGTGCCAATTGGCAAGCAAACACACGCGGGTTCTGCACACCTCTCAGCCTGGATACGCCGCCGTGCCCAAAAAGAAATAGAAGGCGACGTTGTCGTGGAGCGGAAGCCTTCTGGACGCTTCACAGGTTTTTTCGGTTTCTGCTCAAATATTGATCAGATCAAACACACATTTTTTTCAAGGGGTTGTTGGACCTCAGCCTTGGCTCTATCGATTCCCTTGAAAGTTCCTAATTTTTCGGGGGCTCAGCAGGCGTGGGTGTGTCAGGTCAGATTCAGGCAACTTGACTCGTAGTCAGTCACTTGAATCCCCCCGGAGCTTTGGTATAGTTTTGTAAATCCCCAAACGAAGCCATGCCTCGATTCGATTTCCGGCAGATGGGCCTGGGCCCTGGGAACACCGCCAGCCTGTGGAAGCGTGTCACCTTCCTGGTGGCCATACCGGCCATCATCCTGTGCGCGGTCAACGCCTTCTCCGGCCACGTGCATCACGAGCGGGAGCCCTTCACCAAGTACGAGTATCTGCGGCGCCGCACCAAGCGCTTTCCCTGGGGCGATGGCGATCGCAGCTTATTCCACAACTCCGATGTGAATGCCCTGACCGAGGGCTACGAGGATGAGACTCCCCCACCGGAGAATTAGGATACTTTCTAAGCCTGACTACCTTTTGAATTCCCTTTGAGTTTCTGGACACTGGAGCGAGTCCATTTTAACACTGGACTGATGACCAAGTTTCTCCTTTTCAAATTTGTGAATCTGATCTGTGGATAAGCGATTATTATGACCATTTGCACGTAATAAATTACCCATTGAGATCTGAGTCAGTCCAAGGTTTCACCTGACCCTGAAACCTGACGGATGCGTGGCTAATTGTCATCCCATCCAGAACTGACTTCACAGGTGGGAACTGGCCAGCCCCGAACAATACCTGTCCCCCGTCGATCATCATTTGTCATCTTTTGTTGCCTGTTGCACCACTGACACCCATAACCCGACCACGTACGGCGAGGGTGGGGGCAAACCCAGAGCTTTAATCGATCTCCAAGCCAACAAACACACACGTACTTGGTCTGGTATCTGCTCCGATGCCAGAGATCCCATCGTGGGCCGTGTTGGCCCAACCAATTCACACCGCACTTAGATACATAACTTATACTTTCGTTGCGATTGCGATTGCCGCGATATGGCGGCGTGTGTTTGCCCAAAAACTTGCGACACCCGGCGGCAAGGGCAAGTGCTCCGAGCTCCTCCCCGAGATCTTAGTTAATTAGACTCCAAATACGAGGGCTGATGGAGTGCGTCGCCTCTCGATGGATGAGTCAATATTGGCACACGCATGCAATTATCCACCTGACTGACACGACCCTGATCTATATGTATTCCCTTGATCTCTCCCGACCCTGTTCTATATGTATTCCCTTAATCTCTCTCCCACAGTTTGAACGGGCCACCAAGCTGGAGCTGTTCTCGGTCCTGCTCCTCATGGTCATCAGCCTGAGCATCTACACATTCTATGCCTCCTTGCACTCGTACCTGAGATCGGTGATCCTCATGCTAAGGCTCACGGGTCCGCCACTGGTGCCGTTTCTGGGCAATTGTCACATGATCACGGATAAAGGGGGTAAGATACTATCATACTATATGTAACTTAAGGATAGATGTTCCTGGAACTCCAAAGAAAAGGAAGTTTTAAGTTTCAGGACATCTCAAGTAAAAGTTAAATTATTTTTTTAAGGCAAACTTAAGTCCGATTTAACAGGAAATCTATGCTTTGTAGTATATTGACTAATACTTATTCCCTTTCAATCCTAAAATCCTTCTCCTAGTCATGCGAAAATGGGCCGGCAATGCCTACAAGCTCTACGGCTCCCTGGTGCGCATCTGGGTGATCCTCTTTCCCTTCTTCGCGGTCCTCCAACCAGAGGATCTGCAGGTGATACTCTCCTCCAAGAAGCACACCAACAAGGTGTTCTTTTACCGACTCATGCACAACTTCCTGGGCGATGGACTGATCACCAGCAGTGGCGCCAAGTGGAGCAATCACCGGCGCCTCATCCAGCCAGCCTTCCATCTCAGTCTGCTGGAGAAGTTCATTGACACCTTTGTGGATGCCTCCCAGTCGCTCTACGAGAACTTGGGAGCCTCCGAAGTGGGCTCAGAGATCAACATAGCCAAGTACGTGAACAACTGCGTGGTGGACATCCTCAACGGTGAGTCTCTGGGGGGGATTAGTTGCTCCGAGTCTTCTACTAACCTCTAACTGACTACACAGAGGCCGTCTTAGGGGTGCCCATCAAGAAGCGGGGCCAGGATACCGTGAACATGGAGGACTCGCCCTTCCGCCAGGGCAAGCTGATGATGCCCTCGCGCTTCACCCATCCCTGGCTGCTGCTGGACGCCATCTATCACTGGACCAAGATGGCCAACGATGAGCTCAACCAGAAGAAGCGTCTCAACGACTTCACCCGCCAGATGATCCAGCGGCGTCGCCAGATCCAGAACAACAACAACGGGAATGGCGAACGAAGGTGCCTGCTGGACTTTATGATCGAGATCTCGGAGAGCAACCCCGAGTTCACCGAGGAGGACATCGTCAACGAGGCCTGCACCTTCATGCTGGCCGGCCAGGATTCCGTGGGCGCCGCCGTCGCCTTCACCCTCTTCCTGCTGACTCAGAACGCGGACTGCCAGGAGCGCTGTTGCCAGGAGCTGGAGACCATCTTCGAGGGCAGCAATCGAGCGCCCACCATGACGGATCTGCGGGAGATGCGCTACATGGAGATGTGCATCAAGGAGGCGCTGCGCCTGTACCCCAGTGTCCCGCTGATTGCCCGCAAGCTGGGCGAGGAGGTGCGCCTGAAGGACTACACCCTGCCCGCCGGCAGCAACGTGCTGATCTGTCCCTATGCCACCCACCGGCTGGAGGACATCTACCCGGAGCCGGAGAAGTTCCTGCCGGAGAGGTTTTCTCCTGAGAACTCTGAGCACCGCCACCCGTACGCCTTCCTGCCGTTCAGCGCCGGACCGAGGTACTGCATCGGCAACCGGTTTGCCATCATGGAGATCAAGACCATAGTGTCGCGGCTGCTGCGCAGCTTCCACCTGCTGCCCGTGCCCGGCAAGACCACCTTCGAGGCAGTGTTCCGCATCACCCTGCGCGCCTCCGGCGGCCTGTGGGTGCGCCTCAAGCCCCGCGATCACCCGCTGGAAGGTCACTGAGGAGGACGCGGAGTCCTTCGTTATCATTAACTTTAATTAGTACGGTAAATATGTATATAAATCGAGAGAATAATTTAAACACTTAGCTTCCTCCTAGCCTAAGTACAGTGCCTCCGACCGGAGGGAGGGAGAGGGGGCGTAGTATCCTACTGTGAGTGGGTGCGGGTGCTGGATTCTGGGGGGGGCTCCGTGAAACATCGATGCATCGATGATTTTTATCGATGTATCGATCCGCAGTCGCAGTCGCTTCGCATTCGCTTCATATTCGAGTGTCGTAGAGTTGTTGAGTTTCTCCTGGGGTTTCTGCCTAAACAATGCTATATCTGCTATATATCTGATATATCTGTAATAAAGTTATAATCTAGGACGTGATGTGCTGCGTTTCGCTGTTGTTGTTGTTGTTGTTGAATCTGTTGATGAGACGTCGCGCACGTGACTCGCGATTCGTCTCCGTCGTGGTCGTGGTCGGGTTGGTGTTCCCATTTCCAAGCTGCCGCTGAGCGCTGGCCACCGTGTGCTGTTGGGCAAGACGCTCGGCCGCCTCACGGACGCGTTGGCTCATCAGCCGCGTTGGCGTGGCGGAGCGCTGGGGGAGAGGTGAGCTGGGCATGGATCGCACCTGAGCGGGCTGGGCTTTAGCGGGGGATCCTCGCTTGGATTTGTCCGGCTCCTCTGCTGTTTAAGGATAAACAAAGGCCAAGAGTTAGTGGTTTATAGCAAGGACTTCCCAAACAGACCCTAAAGTTAACTTTCATACTTTAGGATCCCTTTAGAGGGGCGTTAAGTAGATGTGGAGAAACATCGATGTTTTTCGATGTTTAAATAAAAAACATCGATTGAAAAAACATCGAAGTTTTTCGATGTTTTCAAGAAACAGAACAAAAAAATGTCCATTCAAATAAATTAAAATTTGTTTCCCTTACTTTAGTGATGTGACAAAAACATCGATGTTTCCCCACAAAACATCGATATTCCCAAACATTTCAAAAACATCGATGCATCGATGATTTTATCGATGTTTCTCCACCTCTCGCCTTAAGCTCAAAGTTACTTCTACTGATGCGTCCCACGCTCGCCACCTTGGCTATCTTGAAGGACTCAAAGGCAAGCGGAGGTTTGTTAGTTGCAGGACAAGCAGGAGCAGTCGGAACCTGGAACCTATCCTTCAGCTGCGACACCTTCAGCTTGGACTCACACAGGGGCTTGACTTGGGGCTTGGTCTTGGACGGTTTCTCGCGCGCGGCGCTGTCCTCCAGCGACTTTTTGCGCATCTTGATGGTGTTGGTGAAGTCGGAGCGCATGATGGCCTCGCCCTTGCTATTGGTGGGGAGTTCCAGGGTCAGGGCCAAGGGATGCTCTGTATCCTGCTGCACTGTATGGGTGGTGGCGGAACTCGCCTTGGCTATGGCCTCCAGCTTGGACTTGGCCAGGGAGAGGAGCAGGGTCTCCTGGGCTCCACTGCAGTTGGAGCACTCGCTGTAGCCCGAGTCACTGCGCTCGCTGCACTGCGACTTGTCCCGCAGCTTGAGAACGGAGCGCTTCTCCACTGAAGGCATCTCCACGCTGAAGTCGTCCTCCTCCTCGTGCAGGGAGGTCATCTGGGAGCTCATGCCACTGCCCAGGGCACTGGCATTCAGCATGCTCAATCCGGATATAGAGGGTCGAGGGCTGCTCAGAGCTCCCATGGCTATGGCCGAGTTCCTGCGCGACACCGACAAGTTGGCCATGCGTCCCAGGGCTCGGATGGCATTGCCAGTTTTCTGGTTTAGCAGCAGCAAGCGGGAGCAGGCAGGAAAGCAGGAGCAGCAATGGGTTAGGATATGAAGCAGCAATGGGTTGAGAGCCTTTACTAACCTGCCACTTGCGCCGGATGATGAACTTCTTGAGCTTGTCCGTGCATATCTTGTTGTTGCTGAGGTTCTCGTCATGGCGCTGGCACAGCCACTTGGACTCCAGGCACTGCTGGGCGGTCAGGCGCTCCTCCTTGCGGTGCACCAGCAGCTGGGAGATGAAGTCCTTGGCCTCCTGCGAACTGGGGATAAAAGGGGGAGTGAGATCTACTACGATAACTGGATATATACCCAACTTACACGCAGTCAAAGGCCTCGTCGTCGAAGTCGTAATCCGCTCGTGTGATATTCGAGAAGGTTTCCACATCCGTGTCGCCCATGAAGGGGGAGAGACCAGAGAGGCTAGAAGGGATCAGGTTGGATATATAATTTCCAGAGTATTTCCTCTAGGATGCTTTACTCACAGCACATAGCAAATCACACCCACGCTCCACATGTCTGACTTAAACCCAATGGGCTCGTAGCTGATGATCTCTGGGGGAATAAACTCTGGAGTGCCGAAGAGCACGCGCACGGGAGCCTTGGTGTCCAGGCGCTGGGCCAGGCCAAAGTCAATGATCTTGATCTGGTGGCTAGTCCTCGTGTGGCACATGATGTTCTCCGGCTTCAGGTCCAAGTGCACCACGCTCTGGCCGTGCATGTAGGCCACGCCAGCGCACACCTGGCGCAGAAACAAAATGCAGTCCAGCTCGGTGAGGGTAAAGTCGTCGGCCACCACGCGCTCAAAGAGTTCGCCGCCAGTGATGCTACAAGGATTAGGAAGGGATTAGAAGGGTTATCTCTAAGGGAAAAGGGCGCTAGACTCACTACTCCATCACCATGACAATCTCCCGGGGACTTTCGAAGGACGCAGCCAATTGCAGCAGCTTGGGATGCTGCAGGGAGCGCATGATGGAGATCTCTTCGAGCACCTTCTGTCGATCTTGTGACTTGATGCACTTGATCACCTTGGCGGCCAGCAGTTGGTCCGGCTGCTCGCGCTCCTGCACCTTGTAGACTACGCCAAAGCGTCCCTTGCCCAGCTCCTCGATGATCTCGAAGCGAGCCTTAAAGTCACCGCCCGCTTGGACGCTCACTGCCTGGCCGAAATTATCCGCTGGAGGAGTCCTCTGCAGCCGGCTGGTCATCTGCACCCGTTCGCTGGGCTGGCCGGGGGCACTGCGTCCGTGTATGTTCTCCGCTCGCACCCGGAACCGATAATGCATCTGTGGCTGCAGGTTCTTGACGGTGTAGGCCAGCGTGTCCACCACTCGGGTCACCTGCTGCCAGTTGTCCGTATCACAGTCCTCGCCCTCGCCCTCGCAGGTTTGCATCTCAATGCTATGGGTTTAATTATAAAGACATTACGGTTTTTTAGAGGATATATATCTGTGGTTACTCACATAAAGCCCGTGATCATGCAGCCGCCATCGTAGGGTGGCCCACACCAGGCCACCGCCATGCGATCGGGGCCCAGGGAGACACTGGGCTGGCCGCTGGGCGGCTCTGGTGGTCCCTCCACTGCCACCGAGGCGGCAGCAGCCTCCACGCCATAGTCGTTCATCACCTCAACGGTGTATTTGCCACTGTCATCCGCCGAGATGTCCGTGATGTAGAGCGTCGACTGCTGGCCAGATGTACGGATAGTTACATTGGAGCTTTCGACAAGGGGATGGCACTGTGGAAAGGAGGAGGAGATAGTTGGGTGTGAAAAAAACAGGTTTAGATATGTAAAAAAGGTTTTAATAGTTGAATTCTCCAAAGAAATCGCTTTTACTTTAAAAATCAATTTAAGCTGAGCTCAAAAGTATACTAAAAATTACAGTTTGAGACTTTACATCCTTCAAAGCATACTTTTAACACCTTTTTAAAGAGATTTAAGGTCTTTAACTATATCCCTAGCTCATCTAACTATCTTTATAACCAAAAAGCTTTATATATCTTTAAAGCCAAGTCAAAATGAAGCAAGAAGACAAATGTATCTTAGAAATACCATGTTTACATTGTGCTTTTGGTGTGACTTTTAGATAGATGCGTGTGAAAAAAAAGGTTAAGGTAAGTAAAACTAGTTTTTATTGTTAAATTATCTAACAAAAAAACGCTGTGACTTTAAAATCAATAAATTACAATGTTAAAAAGTATGCTACAAATTAAATTTTGAGTTTTGACATCCTTCATTGCATAATTTCAGACGCATTAATTAATGATTGCGGTTCTTTAACTATTTCCCTAGCTCCCTTAATTTTCTTTATAACCAAAAAGCTTCAAATATCTTTATAACCAAAGCCAAATGAAGCAAGAAGATACATACATGTATCTATGAAATACCATGTTTACATTGTGCTTTTGGTGTGACTTTCTAGATAAAGTTTGGCGCCTCTTCAAGATAAAAGCATGCTTTGAAGCATGACGAATTGCCAAAGTTCGTGGCTATTTATTTTCCAAGTGTTGGCAAGCAAACCCACTGCTGATCGATTGGTGCTGGGCTGGTCTGAGCTCTGGCCCCACAACCTTCGCTGGCGCAGCTCGTCTCGTATTTGCGGTTTGCAACCATTACGTAGCCAGACCAAGCTACCCAGGCAAACCCAATCAAGCAGCCCATCAACCCAACGCTCGTCAACACCGCAAACTGATCGTGACACAGTCAGAGAGTCAGAGCCACCGAGTCAGAGTCACAGAAATGCCCAAAGCGAGAGAGATAGGGCGCCCCTAGTGGGCTTATAACAGATAAAGAATATGGATCCGATATGGCCATATAATCCCCCAGGCACGGCTGCTCTGCCCAAATTAGGTCAAGATTGCACAACACCTCGAAACCGGACCAATTACCATAAGCCTACTGGCCGAGAGGATTAGTTACTTACCGCCTTGTACCAGACCACTGTGGTGCCCGGGAATGGCTCGTAGCGCACGCTCAGACGGACATGGCCGCCAATGAGGGCGGTGCAATCCTCGGGGCGCGTCAAAATGCAGCTACTGCGGCCCGCCAGCGAGGAGGAGCCACTGCTGTTGCCCCTGACGGCGGGCAGGACCAGGAGGCTGGTGTAGGTACGGGTGGCGGGTATGCGCCTGGAGTCTGCCAGAGGATGCTTCACCTGCAGACAGATCTCTCCGCTTCTCGTGGGGGTAACGTCTCGCATGCGCAGCAGCCGAATGCCGTTCTCGGGGTAGGACTCCAACTGGAAGGAGGAGAAAGATATTTATGGGATTAGAATCTAATCATTAGATGAAAGGAATACTATAAAACTAGACTATATAGTCGGGAATTACTTCATTGAGCAAAGAATTCTGGGATCTTGAAAGGCTCTTAAAGCTTTTTGAATTAGTTCTTAAAAAGAGTCTTTAAAATCACTAAGTTAGTAGAGTTATTAGTGCTTTAAACTACGCTCTTTATAAGTTATTAGTTTAAGAGTTCTTTATAATCTTTTTTCATGATATTTAAACAAGTTTAAGTATTCTTTTGAATCACTTTCCCCGACACAATTCCATCTGCTGTTAACAAGTTAATGCCTTCGGTTGTTTATCTCCTTGAAAGTGAATTTAATGGCTCTCGATCGTGCTAATTGAATGCCAAGGTGTGGAGGGTATATTCAAAACACTCCTGTATGTAGTTACATATATTCCCTCCGATTATTGATTAAATATCAACAGCTCCCGGCTGATTTGGAAATATGTTTCCCTTGCTATTTTTACCACTTAATCACGGGTTTAGAACGCCGTCCACATGGGTAAACAATTATATACTGTATATGCACAAGTGTGTGGGAAGGGAGCACGGAGCAAGCAGGGAGTCACCGATCGACCCGGGCGAAGCGGTGCGAACTGAGGTTGCTCTAGAACTGAACGGCCCTCTCAATGGCACGCACCAATTAAGCGGGAACGGAACATGGAATGCCACGAACTGAGCGAGGCGAACGATCGTGACAATGACACTTTCACGCTCGCTCTCATTTTCACTGGAGCACAGTCGGAGCAAGTCCCTCCTTATCGAATCGGAATAGTTACAGGGCTTTGGCTTGGCTTTGGCTGAATGCCAGCGGCGATATTGATACTCGGATGCAATCCATTTGCTGCGCCTACCTGTGACATCTTCGCCTCGTCACGCCCTTGGGTTTGCTTTGGCTGTAGCCCGCTCTCTGGCGGAATGGGAACCGGGAGGGGATTGGGACTGGAACTGGGACTAAGACTACGACCGAGATGTGCGCCGCTTGAGCGCCGACAAGCGAGTGTTTCTCTGAGCAACTTGAGCGCCCAGCAGCAGCAACATCGTTGGCATGCAGCTCGCATGCCGCCGTATTTCAATCTTTTGGGTCTCTCCTATATGTATCTTATGCAAATGAGCATATACACACAATTATTATTATTGTTTTCTCCCGGGCGAAGTGTGAACAAGCTGCCCGCGGCAAGGCAAGAGCCCAAAATGAAGAGCTCTGTTTCTGTAGAGGGCAGTTCCCCTCGATTGGGGCCAAAAGCAAGCCCGCGAATGACTCTGTCTCGGGTTTATTACGCCAAATATACACGCATACGCACCGTCATGTTAAGTGAGTCATCCGCCTCGGCTATTAGTTGGCCATTGAGGTACCATTCGGCTTCCGCTTCGCAGGGGTAGACGCGGGCATAGAACAGGGCTTCCTCCCCCGAGCCGCACACCACCGGCAGGGGCGTCTTCAGCAGCTGCACGCGCTCCTCATCCGCCTGCGTCAGATCTCGCTCCAAGACGCACAGCTCCCCACTGCTGCTGCAATCCGGACTGGAGGTGGAGTCGCTGGTAAACACCTGACAGCTGTATGTGCCCGAGTCAATGTCGAAGGCATCGTTGATGCGCAGGCACAAACGTCCATTGCCATGATCAATGTAACTGGAATAAAGGCAATTAAAAAGACATAAAAGATGACATTGGGTGTGGGGAGAGGAGGAGAGGTTAATGGATGGGTAATGGATAAGAGAACAGAGTTTAATGATAAGTTATAAACATTTTGCTAAAATAAACAATTTTATAGATTTTCGAAAGTGGCGCCAAAAGTGAACTGCTTTATCCTATTTATTAAGGAAGCAGTGGAATGTGTTAGCCCTGGTTTCGTGTGATCAGTTGCCTATAAAAGCTGGCACATGGGCTTCTCCCATCTTTCTCCAACCGCTACTCACTTGAACTCCTCGCTGTCAGGGAGTACTTCCCCATTACGCAGCCAAACGTATCTGTAGGGCTCTTGGCAATTTATGCCGCAGCTCAGATCAATCACCTCGCCCTCCACCGACCTGGTTAGCTCGGGCAGGGGTTCCGTGATGACAGCTTTATGTCTCCTGGGAATCTCCTCCGTGTTCGAACCATCATGGAAGCTGACTGTGGTGGAGCTGATCAGGGGATCGTGATTGCTGCCGCTTATGATGCAGGTGTACACGCCCTCGTCCTCTCGGGTTACATTATCCACAATGAGCAGGGCCATAGAGTCCTCCTCCTGCAGCAGGATGTGCACTCGCTCCGAGGCCTCCAGCTCCACATTGTTGTGGTAGAACCTTACCGAGGGCACCGAGGAGCCCCGATAGCCGCTAGCCAAGGCCATGCGTCCGCCAATTGCTGAGGGAATTCAATAAGAGATCAGGTTTTAGTTATAGTTACAAAATGGGCGCCCTTTCTGAACTGCTTTATCCTATTTATTAAGCAAGCAGTGCAATGTGTTAGTCCTGGTTTCGTGTGACCAGTTGGCAGCCCCACCACTTACGTAAAATCAGTTACGTTTTGTTCAAAGGTTTAAGAGCACAAAAACCCACCTGTGGATGGACCCATGATGCGCCTATACAGGTAGGCATTGCGGCGGGAGGAGGAGGCGCGTACGCTGCGCACGGAGGGCGACTTGGAGTAGCGGGAGCTGCGTATGACATCCAGGCGGGCGGTGGCCTCAATCCTGCCAAAATCGTTCTCTAACGTAACCCTATAAAGGCCCGCATCGTCGAAGGACACCTCATCAATCTCTATAATCCGCAGGTCATCGATTTCCTTGACGGCAATCCTGGGCGTGGGCGTGACAATCAGACCGTCCTTGTCCCAGGTGGCCCAGGGCGTGGGATGACCGGCGATGGCGCACTGGAAGCGCACACTGTCACCCTCCTCGACGACGCGATTGTAGGGAATGGCCAGGAACTTGGGCGCCGTGATGGCATTGCGGGCATCGCTGCGCCTCCGCTCCGCCACGCCGGACAGATCTATGCTGCTGGGGGTGCGATAGGAGAGACGCAGCGGCGAGAAGCTCCTCGCCGGCGTCGATCGCGGAGTGGAGCGCGGTGTGGAGTGGGCGGAGAGCAGGCCGCTGGGCCGGGTCAGCTGGCGGCTCAGCATATTCTCCTTCTCCTCGGGCACATCGACGATTATGCAGGCGGAGGAGAGGCTGCGGCCCACCGAGTTCTTGGCCACGCACGTATACTCGCCCTCGTCCTCGGGGTACACGCGCGGAATGCTCAGCGTGGCCTTGGTGCCGTCGAAGGACATCACGTAGTCCCGGTCGCCGGGCACCACGCGGCCGTCCTTCTCCCAGATGATGAATGGCTCGGGATCGGCCTCCACGTGGCACTCCAGCGATATCGCATCCCCATCGCAACAGCGTAGGTTTCGCAAGTTGCGGACGAAGCGGGGAAGGGTCTCGATGTTGCTGTGAAACGCAAATATTGGTTTAATTAGTGTTCTCTGTTATCTTGTATAATCTGAACTCACCCATGTCGTGTGTGCACTTTGTCCATGCGGCTATCTTTGAGAATATCTATGGAGAAAGAGTTTAATGATAAGTTTTAAACACATTTTGCTAAAATAAACAGTTTTATAGATTTTCAAAATAGGCGCCCTTTATGGACTGCTTCAAACTTTATTAAACAAGCAGTGCGAAATGTCAGCCCTAGTTATGTGAAATCGTTACGTTTTTGTTCAGCCAGCCGGATCTGGCTAGAAAATAGCTAAATCGCTTACGTTGTAAATCTTCACGTTTTTTTTCACTTACGTGGTTTGATTACGTATCGTTCGGTCAGTGTGACCAGCTTCCGGGGAAAAGAAAATCCAATCTTTTTCTGGCGTTTTTGAGCGGATTTTTAAGGAAATCAACGGAAATCCTGCCGGGCACACTATTTTCATTTGTTTTGATTTTTTATGTACATCAGAATAACTCTACGCAAATTTGCATTTAAAAATGCGGGGCATGATCATTGTGCCCATGGACCTGGAACCCGGGTTCCGCAAGGCCGACATGCACACTATACCCGTGGTCAACAGCGGAATGGTGTTTAACTTTTGTTCAGCCGCCGCCGGGAAGTCCAAACCAATGTGAGTTTGTGCATTGTTTATTAAGTTAAATAATTAATATGCTTGTGCTCCTCACCCAGGTCCACCGATAAAGGTGATCTCCTAACGGACTACGTCCAAATGCAGAGGCGAGGAGATGTCTGCGAACTCAAGGGCATGGTGTTCCCCGCCTCTGACTTTGCCAACACAGACACACATGCCAATGTGGGATTGAAGGTCGTGGAAAGCTCGCGGATAATCACAGATGGCCAGTGCAGTCTGTGCCCCGGCGCAGGTAAGGTTTTCTCTTTGCCAGGGAGGTTTTTTCTTACTAAATGTTTGCTATTTATAGGAGCTTGTGCCCACATTGTGGCCTTTACGTTCTGGCTGCTCAACAAGAGCACGGAGCGAAATCCGTCGGCTGTGGTCGAGTTCTGGGGCCACGAACTGGAGACTCTGGTCCAACCGGAGCCGGCAACAGCCACTCGAATTAGTGATATGATGCCCAAAGACGAGGTAAGGTTGGAGAGCGATCAGAGCCTGCAGGCGATGAGCGCCAGCGAAGGTCAGGCCTTCCTGGACGCTGTTCTGGAAGAACTATCAGCCTGTGGGCGAGACTCGGCTCTGTATCGCCAATGTGTGGACATTAGCGACGAGTTCGAGCCCCTGTTCATCCACCATGTGCTGCTCCGGGCAGCAGAGCTCAACATTGTGGATGTGCCCAGCTTTGTGCACTACATGGAGCTGCAGGCGCAGACGGGGATCTTCGAGAGCCTCAACGAGGTGACCCGGAACCAGTACAAGTCCAAGCTGTGGATCGAGTCGCAGTACATGCGCATCCGCTGCTCCATGATGCACATGATTGTGACCCGCAGGTCGACCGAGGAGGACGAGCAGATCTTCAACATGATGTTCTGCAAGGGACGCGACAGGAACACCGACGATCGGGTGCAGCAGAAGCAGCACAAGCGCTTCATCCTGAAGCAGACTGAGAAGCTGGAGAACAAGCAGTACATCGAGTGCGGACTGCTGCTCGACGAGAGCTATCCCTTCCTGTGCGCCGCCCCCGACGGCATCACGGACGATCACATCGTCGAAATCAAATCGCCCAAGACTGAGGAGGACTTTGAGAAGTACCTGGAAGCCCGCGAGTCAATAGCCCCTAAGTATATGGCCCAGATCCAGATCCAGATGTTCATGGCCAATGTCAAGAAGGCCCTCTACTGTGTGCTGAGCCCCACCTTTGATACCAACGGAGCCCTGCACTACGTTTGGGTGCAGGCGGATCCGGAGTTCGTGTCCAGCCTGCTCACTATGGCCGAGGATTTCTGGCGGGAGGCTGTCTTTCCGCGTCTAAGCAACATCTACCCCCAACTGGGGTGACCCCACACTGACTAGTCAATAAATTTTAGGATTCCACTTACCTTTGGCGAAGATTTGTAGGGATATTACTGCCTTGGCCTCGCCATGGCAGTTGCTGGCTATTACGGAGTAGGTGCCGGTGAAGTCCAACTTGGCGCTGGGTATCTCCAGCCTGTACTCGGGTCCGTCTCCGATGCGGCGGAAGTGGGGCGCGTCCTTGTAATACTCCGGCTGCGGATGAGACAAGATGATGTTTTCAGTGAGCTAAAGCCTCTCAAGGTCACGTCGGGTGGCGTCTATAACAGTTGTCGGCACGGCCCTATTCCGTGGGGTAGGGTATTTCTCAGTCGGCGTCGCTGCCGCTCACGCTCAGTATGCACAAAAGAGAACAGAAAAATCAGTGCAGACAAATTGAAATTGTGTGGCTAGATTTAGCCTTTTTTAGCGTTAAATAGCTAGTTTTTGGGTTATAGCTAATTTTGTTGCCAAATTACAGTTTTATTAAGCTTTTTTCATATCTAGCCATAGAGTGTTCAAGTTTCACTCATACAAATGCAATGTTGGCATTTGACTGTAGTGGTGCGGACCACTGGTCTATAAGGATCTGTGGATGAATCACGACTGTGCTGCTGATGCTGAGTCTGCCGCCGCTACGTTGTTATTATTGTGTTAAGCTTATAACCATATAAGCACAAAACTCAGTTTCGAGACTGTCGAATAGGAAAACTGGTAACTACGCTGCCCACCCTGACCTCCTCCTCCTGCCGGCCTGCTCTCGCTTCCTTGGTACGTTGCACGACCGACGACAGTGGCTAATATTTTTTTCCTTTTTGGCTCGCGTAATTGTTTTTTGCGAGCACAACAAGCCTGTTATTTGATATGGGTTGAACTTGAATTAGCGTTTGACAGCGAATCGGATTTGTAAGATCTGTCTGGCTGCTGCCTGTGCTTGTGCCTGGCCTGTGGTCTTGTATAACGTCCCAGCACCGCTGCAGTATGACGCACTTGTCCGTAATCCGAGCCCCTGTGAGCTATTCTTCGCTGGCTTTTGTACCAACTTTGTTGCCGGATCGGGTTATCTCTTTTTGTTTATGGACACTTTGTTCGCTTTCGCGGATCAATTAAACCAAAATTTTATCCGCGCGAGCAACTGTTCGAACTCGAAAAAAAGATCACTACAGAGTCTGGCCCACTGGGAGTTCACTTTTTATAGAAAATCTAAAGCGGAAACTATCGATTCAGGCGGAAGTCTGATGCCCGAGCATAGGGCCCACGTCGCTTGGCTCACCTGTTCTTGAGCACCTGATAAGTAAACGCGACTGGAAGCGAGAGCAGGCAACGATAGCACGATAATACGACCCACATTTGTTGGCGCCGCGAATGCAACTGGTCGCCACGGAGAGCTGCGCCTGCGCTTGCTGCTGAGCTGCTGCCTCTCGCCTGACGTCACACGCATACTCACATTTAGGAAATCGCGGAGCCAAACGACTTCGGGCTTGGGATCGCCAACCACCTCGCAGAATATGATGACGTTGTCGCCCTCGTAGGCTTCGCTGGAACGGGGCTTGACCACAAACAGGGGCTCCTTGGAGTAACTAAGGGTGAAAAGGGAAAAGTTAATTGGGATTTGTAATAGCTTCACTTTTACATACTAGTCTTTGGGTTAATTAATGGATTATATGTATTTAATGGTTTAAAAAAGCTATTTAAATCAGTTTTGGGCAGATATGCTCAGACATGTTTGGAAAAAAAACGTGAAGTTGGCTGCGGAAATGCAAGAATCAAGTGAAAGATGCATGCCGAAGCATGAACGAATCAAAATAGTAAAAGTTTGAATGAAAAGTGAAAGAAAAAACCAAATAATATAATATTATAAACCAATTTTGTGTATTTAATGGCTCAAAAAATCGAACTAAATGAATTTTTAAAGAACATGCTTAGACATGTTGGAAAAAACGTGAAGTTGGCTGCGGAAATGCAAAAAGCGAGTTGAAGATGCATGTCGAAGCATGAACGAATCAGAATAGTTAAAGTTTAAATGAAAAAGTGAATGTAAAAACCCAATACTCACGGCAGGTCGTCAGTCTTGATCAGAGGTATCTCTAGGGATCGTTGGGGCGTCACCATCTTGTTCACTTCCTCCTCGATGGCCACCCGGCAGATAGTCTCCACCTTGCCCACCACATTGGAGGCAACACATACATAGATGCCCGCATCCCTTAACGTGGCCTCGGCAATGATTAGTTCCACGTATCCATTCGAATCCAAGGTGGCGGTCAGCCGTCGACTAGGCCTTAGGCGCATGCCATTGCGGTGCCAGGTGACGCCCACCGAGGGATAGGCCTCCACCTTGGTCGATAAACGAATCTCAGAACCCTCCCGGAATATGTAGAAGGGATCCAGGGGCACATAAAAGTCCGGTGAGATGTAGGCGCGAATGCCCTTGTCCACCACCAGGGTGCAGTGGCAGGACACGGAGCCCAGCTCGTTCTTGGCCAGGCAGGTGTAGGTGCCGCTGTCGTCCAGCGTGGTGGCCGCTATCTCCAGCGTGTAGAACTGACCCTCGGAGCTGATGAGGTGCTTCCTATCCGTCTGGATCGGCTGCTCGTCCTTGTACCACAGAATCTCGGGCACGGGATAGCCCACGATCTGGCAGGTGAGACGCACGGGGTAGGTGAACTGCACACGGCGATCGCGCAGGCGCATGGTAAATATGGGCAGGGAGTCGCCCACATCGGCCACGTTGCGACCATGGGCGATCTCCTTCAGGCGCGAATCCGCCTCGTAGATCCTCGAATCGGCCACCACTTGGAGGCGGGCAAAGGTGGAGACCCTGCCCTTGGAGTTGGTGGCCTCGCAGGTGTAACGACCCGAGTCCAGCTCGCTTACGGTGGCTATGGTGAGGGCGCAGGTGGAACCGATCTGACGGATCTTGACGCGCTCCGAGCTGCTGCTCAGCTGAATGCCATCCTTGAACCAGGTGACCTGCGGCCTAGGAGCTCCACGCATATTGCACTGCAGGGTGAAGGATGAGCCCAGCAGGGCCTTGGCCTGACCTGGCAGGATTTTGACGAATTCGGGCAGGCACTCGACGCCGCCCACCTGGAGGGCAGAGCTGGTCTGGACGGTGGGTCCCCAGCCATAGCGGTTCTTGGGCGTCACCCGGAAGTGGTACTCCAGGTTGGGCTTCAGGTTGAAGGCGTCGAACGAGTTGATGGGCGTGAGCCCGAGCTCGCGCCAGTAGGCGCCGCCCTCGTGGCCTACCACCCAGGCCTCCACCTTGTAGGCGATCACCGGAGCCGAGTTGGCACTGACCGGCTTGCCCCACGACAGCGAGATGTGCGTGGGTCCGGAGTCAACGACCAGGGGCTCCGTGGAAATGCAGCCCGGGGGATCTGGCGAGATAGAAGATGCGTGTGAATGAATGAGGGGTTTCAGGGAGAGGGGAGTCAAATGCCAACATTGCATTTGTATGAGTGAAACTTGAGCACTCTATATGGCTAAATATGACAAAAAAAGCTTAACCATTTTGTAATATGGCAAAAAATTAGCTATGACCTAAAAACTAGCTATTTAACGCTAAAAAAGGCTAAATCTAGCCACACAATCTTAATTTGTCTGCACTGATTATTCTGTTCTCTTTTGTGCATACTTTTTCTTCTGTTCTCTTTTGTGCATACTTCTTCTCCTGTTCTCTTTTGTGCATACTGTGCGTGAGCGGCAACAACGCCGACTGAGGAACACCCTACCCCACAGGATAGGTCCTTGCCGACCACTGGATTTAGAGGAATTAAAACGCTTCACGCCCCGGAGAAATATATTTTTTATTTTCTTGTTTCCACTACGTAAATGTATAAGCTGGATTGCTGTGCTTTATATAATACATTATTTATATATGTAGGTACGATAATAAAAGTAATTAAGTCAATCGTTCAGAAATACTAACAAAAGATAAATACACGGAATTTAAGGTGTCTGTGTGCTGCTGGGTTTCTACGATCTCGCAGGAAAATATTCTTTTGTCGTTTGTTCCGATCTGCAAGAGATGTGCCGTTAGCAACAGGAAGAGGAACTGGAACACGCAGACACAGACACAGACGAGAGACGAAGGACAGACCGCAGACGGACAAGGGGAGGAGACTACACACGATATAAGGAACAGGGGAAACTCACCTCTGAAGTACGAAGTGTCGCTGTAACTGTCCAGGGGAAGGCCCCAGCGTGGTTGCGATGGCGTGGCGGAGCGAGCGCGCGGGTTTACCTATAAGTTTTGTAGTCAGAACGATATATTATATTGCTTTGAATGAACACATAGAGGGGGGCTAGGCATATGATATAGTTGTGTATATAGTTGCAGGGAGGCGGCGTTCGAAATTTGCAAATAAGATTTGGTATTAATAAAGCTTTATTCTTTCTTTTTGGGTATTTTAATCTGGAAGAAGAGAAGAGAGAGAGAAGCAGAGAGAAATTGGCAAAGGTTAGTTCAGCGAAAGCGAAAGCAAAAGGGACAGCCACAAGCAACAGAGAGAGGAAGAGAGGGAGAGTAACAGAAGACACACGGCCTACCGTGACGGTGACGAATATCCTGTCAGTGCCAAAGTTGTTGCGGGCCACCACGAAGTAGGTGCCAGAGTCGGAGATCTGGGCTTGCTGCACTGTGAATCTGGTGTAGTCATCCGACACCTCTTTGCTGACCCTGTCCGATTGGGTGATGTCCTTGGTGCCCTTCATGAAGGTGACTAAAAGGGATTACAAAGATTAAAAGCTGCTCTTCAACCAAAAAAAGAGAGCTTACGTTTGGGTTTCGGATCCCCGCCAATGCGGAAGGACAGCGAGAACGGATCACCCACGGCAATCTTCATCTCTGTGTCCGGTCGCGACAGGAACAGCGGAGGACGCTCGTCCTTGGTATCGGCCAGAGAGACATCAATGTTGGCATGCGATTCGATGCGTCCAAAGGCGTTCGAGGCCCGGCACGTGTAGGTGCCCTCGATCTCGGGCAAAGCATTCATAATGGTCAGTGTGTAGACCCCACGATCGGCCAGGGCCTTGACATTCGGACCATCCACCGCCTGGCGGTCGCGGTACCACTTCACCTCGATGGGCGTGCTGGTCTGCATGAACTCCGCCGAGATGGCGATGGTGCCGCCCTTGGCCACCGTCTGGTTGCCCAGCGGCAGCAGGAAGTGCGGCTTGTTGGGATCGCGATGGAAGAAGCCGTGCGTCTTCTCCAGCGAGTAGTGCTGGCGTCCCTTGAAGTCCACCTGGTGGGAGATCTTGTTCTCGGCCCCCTCGTTGCGGGCCACGCACGAGTAGATGCCCGAGTCCTTCTCCGTGGGATTGTTGATCACCAGCTTGGCATAGCCATCGGCCTGGTCGGTCAGTTTGTACTTCTCGTCGCTGGACAGGGGCTCAGTGCCCTTCAGCCATTCGATGGAGGGACGGGGCTGGCCACGCACGCGGCAATCCAGAACCAACTCATTCTCGTTGAGAGAATATGTGTCTGCAAAGGGATTAAGACTGTTAAAGGATTCTATTCAAGGTAAAGGTAAAACAAAAGCGGTTAGAACAGCAGCCAGGATGAACAAAAGCGAAGATGGAGCCCGGTTTCAGCTGGGTAATACCTCGGATGGGCTGCGTAAAGGTACTTGGTAGCGAGGCCTCCTTGAAGTGCTTGTAGACCCTTAGCTGGGCGTGGGTCAAACTCTCCCCGAAGTCGTTGGTGGCACAGCAGGTGTAGTTGCCACTGTCCTCGGCCACTCCGGCAAATATCTCCAGCGAGGCCTCCCCATTCTGGTACAGAGTCTGATAGCGATTATCCTTGGGCAAGGGCTTGTGGTTCTTCAGCCACTCCACGTGGGTGTTCTCATCCCCCGAGACGGCGCACATTAGTCGGATAGTAGCGCCCTCTGAGACAGTGCGATCATGGAGGAGCGTATGGAAGAGCGGCTTCGCCTGGCCCACACTACGCAGCAGGCGATCTCCAGCTCGGTGCAGCTCCCCATTGCCATTAACCACCTGTGGCTGGCTACTAGAACTCAAATGCGACTGACTGCGGGACCAATCCTGCTCACTGAGCGAGGATATCTCCTCCTGGCTGACATTGATCAGCCGCTTGAGATCAAAGGCCTTGATGGTGGTGCTAATGGAGTCAATGCGGTCCTCGTGCTCTGCATAGCAGGCGAAAATGCCGCAGTCCGAGGGTATGGGATTGCGGATGATCAGCTTCCTCAGGCCGCCAGGCTCCTCCACAGTCCTGTAGCGATTGTTGGAGATGGTGTGGTCATCCCGCATCCAGCTGACATTGGGGCGACCGTGGACCTGGCAGCTCAAAACAATCTCATTGCGCTGGGCATCAAAGGACTCTGAGGGAAGAGAGTGATCACTGATCAGGATTAATAAAAAGGGAGGAACCTTACCTGTAATGGCCGTGGCGAAACTCTCCGGCAGCTTGCCCCTGGACTGATCTAAAACACTCAGCTGTCCGGCACTCTCCACCGTCTGCCTGCTGTTCTTCACCACGCATCTGTAGTGGCCACTGTCCTCCACCCGGGCATCGTATATCTCCAGGCTAATGGCTCCATTTATATTATAAATCTTGTGGCGCGCATCCTTGGTCACGCGCTCCCCATCCCTCAGCCAGTGCACATCCTCAATGATGCCGGTCACATAGCAGATGAGCTGCGCCTTGTTGCCACTGCCAATGGTCATGGTCTTCAGGCTGGTCTCCAGATTCAGACGTAGCTTGGCCTCGCGAGCTCTCGCTTTGACAGCCGCCGTGTCGCTGGAAGGAGGTGCTTCATCCCTTTTGATCTCCTGGATAACCACATCAATGGGTTTCTTATCCAAGGCTCTTTCCCTCACATAGTCCGAGGCCTGGACAAACTTGCTGATCTTCATCTGACCATTCTCGCTCTCCGCGTAGCAGGTGTACAGGCCGGAGTCCTCGCTGCCAAAGCTGGCAATGGTCAGGAGCTTGACTCCATCGCTCTGCTCCGCATACTGGTACTTGGCATCCTCGAGGGGCAGCAGGGTGTTGTCGCGCTGCCAGTAGATGTGGGGCTTTGGACTGCCCGAGACCTTGCACTCCAGAGTGAGCTGGTTGCCGTGGGAATTGTATGCATCTGGGACATGGAACACCAAGAAGAAAAGACAAGCCACACGAGACACATAAGACAGAGTACGAGTAAGGTAAAGGAAAAGGAGTTCAAGGGTGTTAGCTTACTCATAACTTACTTCTAGGTCTACAAATAAGGCTACATCTTACTCAGAGATACAAGGACATTCACCCAGATCAAGGACGGATAAAATAACACTTAGGATCCTCCCACCTTTGATGCCCACCACGAAGGTGGGCGAGATAACCTCCGGCTTGCCCGTGCTGTACACAAACAGGTTGCAAGTGCTCACGATTTCGTTCTCGGAACCCCTGACCCTCAGAGTATACTCGCCGGCATCCTCCTCTGTGACCCCCACGAGATTCAGCCAGGCAATGCCATCCTGCATGGACATCTTGCTTTTGGGCCCAAAGGCTATGGGCTGGTCGCCGTGGAACCACTTGGCCGTGGGCTCCGGCCCATCGATATTAACCATCCACTTGACATTGCTGCCGGACAGGACGGTGCGGTTGGACAGGAAGTTCCTGAAGTACAGGCGCTTCCTTAGATCAGGCGGTGGTGGAACCTCACGCCGAGAGCCACCCTGGCCGCCCTCCTCCTCATCGGGCTTGGGCTTCCGGCGACGCCTCTCTCCACCTGCCCCGGCCTCTCCACCCTCGCCGCCTTGGCCCTCCTCGGCGGCGCCTTCTTCACCGGCTGCCGGTGGCGCCTCCTCATCGCCCACCGGACGCGGTGGCCTGCCCTCCCGGGGAGGCGAGTGGCGTGGCACTCGGACTCGTGGTTCCACCGTAATGACATGGACAATCTCCGTCTTGCCCTCACGATTCTCGGCCTGGCACACGTACTTGCCGCTGTCCGAGGGCTTGGGGTTGCTGATGAACAGCTCGCAGGTGCCGTCGTCGTGGTCCACCTGCTTGTACTTGTCGCTGTTCTCCACCTTGACGCCGTCCTTCACCCATGTGACCGAGGGGGTCGGGAGGCCGCGCACATGTACGTCCAGCTGGAGTTCGTTGATTTTGCCGTGCAGCGTGTCCTTGATGTTGCGCGTGAAGGTGGGCGGCACATCCCCAGTGCCCGGATCCTCGTACACCTCCAACCTGCACGAGGTGGAGGCCTCGCCGGTCTCATCCCGGCCCCAGCACTTGTACTCCCCATTGTCCTCGGCCGTGGCACTGGCGATCTCCAGCAGGCACAGGCCCTCGCTGTACCTTCCCCGGATCTTGGGACTGTTCTGGATCTGCTCGCCGTCCTTGAACCACTTGACCTGCGGCTCCTTGGCATCCAAAAAGCACGAGATCTTCACTTTCGAACCCTCGGCCACCACGCGATCCCTCATCGAGGTGCTAAAGTGTATAGCGATGTTCTTCTCCCGCCGCTTGCTGGACAAGCTGGCCGTATCGGAGGCATAATCAGTGGCGTAGGCCGAGGAGGCATCGGTGTCCTCCTCCTTCTTGCCGCGACGCTTGCCCTTGCCGCCTCCCTCCTCGGCCTCCGATTCTGCCTCAGGAGCCGCTGCTGCCGCTGCCGCTGGCTTCTTCTTCTCCTCAGGCTTCTCCACCTCCTTGGGACGCAGCAGGCTCTTGTCCGCATGGAACACGCCGTGGATGTTGTCCGCAATGTGATGGGCCTGGCCCTCGAAGAGCACATAGTGGGAGATCTCCATTTTCCCAGCACGGCTCTCGGCCTTGACCACATACTTGCCGGAGTCCCTGTTGTCCGGCCGATCGATGATGAGCTCACAGGTGCCGTCCTGGTGCTCGATGAGCTGGTAGCGACCTCCACTCTGGATCTCCACGCTGTCCTTGAACCACTGGACCTCGGGCGTGGGCTGGCCACGCACTGCGGTCTCCAGGATCAGCTCGTTGGTGTTCAGGTGATACGTTTCTGCGAGTGAGGGAAGAGCACGAAGAGCGGGTTACATAACGCGTTGCATAAGGGAGGCCACCGATCGATGAGGGCGTTGCACAATCACCATCACTAATTATAGATCTGGCGATCGATGGATGCGATCTTACCTTTCAGGGAGCGGATGAAGACGGGCTGCACATCCGTGTTGACCTTTGGCTGGTACACATGCAGCAGCGCCGAGGTGGTGATCTTGCAGAACTCGTTCTGGGCCGTTATGGAGTACGTGCCCGAGTCCTCCGCCTGGGCGCTGGTAAACTCCAGCACTGCCAACCCATCGCGGTTCCTGTTGAGGACGCGCGATCCATAGGTCACGTTCTGGTCGTCCTTCTGCCACTTGAGCATGGGCTCCGGCCCACCGATCACGGCCTGCAACTTGACCTTGGAGCCCTCGGCCACATACCGGTTGCTCAGGTTAACAGTGAAGTACAGCATCTGCTTGGGCGAGGGATCGGGCATACGGCTGCGTCGCTCATAGCCACCCTCGCCGTCAGCACCGCCAGCGCCGCCTCCCTCAGAATCGTCGTCCTTCTTCTTCCTCCTGGCCTTGGCCTTGCCGCCTTGCTCACCTGGCTCGCCACCTTCCTGCATGGCAATGGCGGACAGAATGCTCGAGCGCCTCGAGGTATGGGTGGTGTCGACGACAACCGTGTGGGTGGTCGACTGAGTGCCCAGCTTGCTCTTGGCGGTGCAAACATAGATGCCGTTGTCATTGATCGTCGGCTTGTTGATGATCAGCTCGCAGATGCCGTCCAAGTGCTCGATTTGCACCACCCGATCGTCCAACACGATGGGTATCTGGTCCTTGGTCCACGAGATCACCGGCCGCGGATTGCCGCGCACCTTCGTGTCGAGTATCAGATCGTTCTGCGAGGCATGGTACACATCTGAGAACAGAAGTCAATCAATCAAGTCAATTCCCGGCTATTTTTGTACGCCAACGACCTCAATTAATCGGACACAGACACAGACAGGAGGATCGTGTAACCAGAGGCGACAGAGCACACACATTGAGAGAAGGGGAGAGATGGGAGATACCTCTGAGTGGCAGGGCGAATATGGGCTCCGACTCGTCGCCATCCGCCTGGGCCGTGTACACCTTGAAGTAACAGGAGGTCTCGATCTCACTGAGATCGTTCTTCGCCACACACTTGTACACGCCCGAGTCCGCCGGGGTGACGTCGGCAATCTCTAGGATGGCCTTGCCCTCCTCCGACAGGTTCTTGATGTTCCCACCCACCACCACCCACTTGTCGTCCTTCATCCACCGAGTGTTAGGCTGGGGTCCAATAACCGTGGCCACAAACTTAATGGTTGATCCCTCGAGCGCCATGCGATCCCTCAGCTGGGTGGCGAACGATAGCTTCTGCTTGGCCGGCACCAGGGGCTCCGGAGAAGCCCTTACTGGACGCAGGCGCTGCTGCTCGGCCTCGGCATCGGCCCGCTTCTGGTCGGACTCGGCCATGGACTTCAAGGCCGCCTCCATGGCCTTCTTGGCCTGCTTCAAGCTGTCTAGCTGGATCTTGTCGCGGGCATGGAAGATGCCGGGCACGTGGTAGTGCAGGTTCTTGGCCACCTCCACGGTGTGATTGATCTGCGCCTCTCCACTGGAGTTGAAGGCCTTCAGGGTGTAGATGCCGCCATCCTTGTTGCCCGGCTTGTAGATGAGCAGCTTGCACACGCCGTGCGCCTCCTCGATGATGGTGAACTTGTAGCTGGGCTTCACCTGGAAGGCCCCACGCCACCAAGTAATCACGGGACGGGGCACGCCATGGACATGGCACTCGATGGTTAGCTCATCATCCCGCAAGTGATAGTACTCTGTAAAAGGCACACATAAAGGAAGCTCTTAGGGATGCACGGACAAATACCTTTGATATACTGAATGGAGGGGGGTTTGGGTTCGTCCTTGAACACTTCGTAGATGGTGACAATGCACGAGGATGTGACCTCGTCGTTCTGGTTCGAGATCACACAGGAGTATTCGCCAGAGTCCAGTATAGTGGTGTTGATCACCTCCAGCACCAGGATATTGTTGTTGTTGATGATGCGGTGGCACCCATCCCGCTCCAGCTGCTTCCGGTTGTGGTACCACTTCGCGGAGAGCTCCGGGCCATCCACGGCGCAGGCCAGGCGCACACTCTGGCCAGCCTCGGCGGCTCGGTCGGAGAGGAAGTTGATGAACTTGGGATTGCGGGCCTGCTCCCGGCGACGCTGCCAGTCCGCGTCGCGCTCCTTCTCGCTGACCCGCTTGGCCTGGCTGTACTTGCGCATCTGCTGCATGAACTCCTCGCCCTCGATGGCGGCGATGCGCTGCCAGCGCTCCTCCTCGTGGGGATCGGGGCGCACAAAGTCATCGGAGGAGTCGCTGCCGCGGCGTTTCTCCTTCTTCTTCGGATCGGGCACGGTGTCCTCCTCCTCTTCGAGCTCACGATCCTCGTCGCCCTCCTCTGCGGCATAGTCCTGGTCCTGGTCCTCATCGCCATAGCCAGCCTCGGTGCCCTCCTCGCCTTCCTCTCCCACAGCCGAGGGATCCTCCTCATCCTCCTCAGCTTCGGCCTCTTCCAAGGCTCTTTGCTCGGCCTCCAGGCGCTCCTGCTCCTCCTTCTCGGCCTGCAGGCGCTTCTGGCGCTCCTCAAAGGTCTCGCCCTTGGGCTTGGCCCGCGCGGCCTCCTCCTCGGCGGCCTTGGCAGCGGCTCGCGCCTGCTCCTCCATCTGGAGCACCATCTTGCTCTTCTTCGGCGGCGGCTTGGGTGCGGCCTGCTGCTGCTCAAACATCTTCTTGCTGGCCTTCTGACCCCCGCCGATCTCCAGTTTCAAGGTCAATTTGGGGCTGGGGCTCTTCTCCTTCTTCTCCTTCTTCTTGGGCGGAGCCTTCTTCTTGCCCTTCTTCACGGGCTCATCGTCGTCGAGATCCATGCTGTCCTCCCGATCGTCGCCACCAAAGTCGCCCATGTCTTCGCCATCCTCGACGCCGGAAGGACTCATGTCCTTGTCAATGGACTTGCGCTGAACGCGCGGCTTCCTGGCCTTCTTCTCCTTCTTCTTGGGCTTGACCTCCTCGATGATCTCCTCCTCCTCCTCGACCTCTTCGTACTCCTCGACGACGTAGATAACCTCAACGTTGGACACATCCATTACGGCAGCGCGATCGATCACCGACAAGTCGGAGGTTATGTAACGCACGGGCTTCTGCACATCCATGGGCTCGGAAATGTCCATGACGAGGGCGCGATCGAAGACGGCGATGTTGCAGGTCGTCTGGCTCTTGATGTCCCGCCCGAGTTCGAAGGGAGTCTTCTCCTTCTCCTCCCGCTTCAGGAAGGGAGTGATGCTGCGCCATGTCGACGGCGTGGCACTGCGCCGTACCATGTACAGTGTGAACGGGGTCTGACTCCGGCCGTGAATGGGCGTGGCACTGCGTCCGCGCAGGCTGCCCGGAGTGGGTGACTTGAGCTTGCGCTTCATTTGCTTTGGCACCTGCAGGGTATCCTGGGCGGCGGCCGCCTCCGGCTCGGCGGAAGCCCTCGGCTCGATATCTCCGTTTTCCGTTTCTCCCATTTCGATTTCGATATCGGATTGTTTTCGCTCCGCTTGCGGGTTCGGAAGGATAACGTTAACGTGATCGGAATGAAATTCGTAAATGAAAACCGATAAAAATTATATATCCGTCCGAGTCGTATATGTAGTATGACTTTCTAGATCAATATATATATAGAGCCCGCAACGGTTCGATCGAGATTTTTTAGGACGTGAGACGTCCGTTCGATGCTAAAGAAGATTCACGACTGTCACCGAACGTGGTGAAAATTTCGAAAGCACTCGGATCGATCTGAGTCTCAGTCCGAATCGATTCGATTGAAAAACAATTTTACGAATTCTGTTTTGTTCGCTACGTTGCAACAAATTGATTGCCAAAATGCATTTCTATTTAAATAGCGGCCACTTTTAATCAATGCAGGCATTAAATTTAAGTAAACGAAATTATATAAGTTCGAATCCCATTAGCTAATTAAAGAGGCGTCTATTTAAGTGCGATGATAAAGTGCCTCAACTCTCTCCTCTCCCCACTGGGCACATGCCATATTTACGAACCGAAAGTGCGAAGCGATGGGTTAGTAACCCGACTTATTGCGAGTCTTACAAACTAGCTTCCTATATACTAAATAACATAACATATATACTAGATGCAAGGTGCATCTTGACCAAAGTAAAAGAAATATCTAAACTAATTAAGTTTGAAATTCGGGCATTGGATCACTAGGTAAACGGTAGACAGGCACTTACCTCGAATGTTGCGTGTAAATATTGGCGGAGTGCCAAATTTGCTCGAAGGTGCTTCGTATATAGTCACAAGACAGCTAGTTTCGACTTCTCCATTTTGATTGGACGCTATGCAGCGATAAATGCCAGAGTCACTCACTTCGGCCGATTTAATTTCAAGGCACGAGAGTCCGTCGTTCAATGTTCTCCTGTACTTGGCATCGTTCTCGATGGGACTGTGGCTGTTCTGCCTGAACCACTGCACGTTCATATCGTGACCCGACAGCCCGCATGTCAGCTTGAGGTCGCTGCCCGAGGCCGTATTCCGGTTGGTCAGCTGGATGTCCACTGTTGGCTTGCGCTTGGCACTGCGCGACTCCTTGCGGTTCTTGTACTCCGAGTCCATGGACTTGTATGTTTGCAGGCTAACCGAATCGGCCAATTCTTCAGATCTCTGGACTCTCTGATCGGAGCGCTTTGTAACAGTTTCTTCTTCGGCTTCTTGAGGTTTCTTAAGAGTAGGCTCTTCTACGACTGATTCTTTCTCCAAAGACGGCTTAGGTGTAGCTTCAGATACAGCCTCGGTAATCTCATCCCTTTCCTCAGATTCAGCTGGTTTTGGTTTCTTCTCTTTTTTGGCCTTAGCTTTAGAATCCTTGACATCGGTCTTAAGAACTTCTTTGGTCTGTTCCTCGGAAGTCTTCTCAGCTAAATCCTCGGACGCTGCAACGATCTCAGCCTTCCTATCATCAACGAGATCTGCTTGCTTCTTTTCTTCCTCCACGGCCTTTGCTTCCTTGTCAATTTCTTTTTCTGCAATAAATTGAAAATATAATTATTACTTGTCTATAATGTACAGGCTCAGGTATTTTTGTGAAACTTACGGATACGTGATGAATCCGATTCCTCCGTCGACTTATCAACTTGGTCCTGGGTCTTAGTTTTCAATGGCTGTTCTTCCGTTGATTGTTTATCCACTACCTTAACTTCAGATTTAGCTTCAGCTCCCTTCTTTGACTTTCTCTTGCCATCCTTCTCTGTGTCTTTCTGAGTCTTAGCTTGCACCTTTTGTTTTTCAGGAGATCCCTTTTTCTCAAGCTTCGTGGCTTCCTCAACCTTTTCTTCCACAACGACCTCGGAAACCTCACCCTTTTCGGACTGCTTCTTGACATCCTTCTCAGCTTGTTTCTGCTTCTTGGCTTCCAACTTTTGTTCCTCGAGAGTTTGTTTCTCCAAAGCCTTTGCTTTCTCTGATTTAGATTCGGCTTCCTTCACTTCCGGCTTCTTGGGTCCCTCAACCTTTTCTTCGGATACCTTCTCCGCAATAACCTCGGAAACCTCACCCTTTTCGGACTCCTTCTTGACATCCTTCTCAGCTTGTTTCTGCTTTTTGGCCTCCAACTTCTGTTCCTCGAGAGTTTGTTTCTCCAAAGCCTTTGCTTTCTCCGATTTAGATTCAGCTTCTTTTAATTCAGGCTTCTTGGGTCCCTCAACCATTTCTTCGGATATCTTTTCTGCAGAGACTTCGGAAACCTCGCCCTTTTCGGACTGCTTCTTGACATCCTTCTCAGCTTGTTTCTGCTTCTTGGCTTCCAACTCTTGTTCCTCGCGAGTTTGTTTCTCCAAAGCCTTTGCTTTCTCTGATTTAGATTCAGCTTCCATCACTTCTGGCTTCTTGGGTTCCTCAGCCTTTTCTTCGGATATCTTTTCCGCTGTGACCTCGGAAACCTCTCCCTTTTCGGACTGCTTCTTGACATCCTTCTCAGCTTGTTTCTGCTTCTTGGCTTCCAACTTTTGTTCCTCGAGAGTTTCTTTCTCCAAAGCCTTTGCTTTCTCTGATTTAGATTCAGCTTCCTTCACTTCAGGCTTCTTGGGTTCCTCCACCTTTTCTTCGGATACCTTCTCCGCAATTACCTCGGAAACCTCTCCCTTTTCGGACTCCTTCTTGACATCCTTCTCAGCTTGTTTCTGCTTTTTGGCCTCCAACTTTTGTTCCTCGAGAGTTTGTTTCTCCAAAGCCTTTGCTTTCTCTGATTTAGATTCTGCTTCCTTCACTTCAGGCTTCTTGGGTTCCCCAACCTTTTCTTCGGATATCTTTTCCGCTGTGACCTCGGAAACCTCTCCCTTTTCGGACTCCTTCTTGACATCCTTCTCTGTTTGTTTCTGCTTCTTGGATTCCAATTTTTGTTCCTCAAGAGTATCCTTCTCCAAAGCCTTTGCTTTCTCTGATTTAGATTCAGCTTCCTTCACTTCAGGCTTCTTGGGTTCCTCAACCTTTTCTTCGGATATCTTTTCCGCTGTGACCTCGGAAACCTCTCCCTTTTCGGACTCCTTCTTGACATCCTTCTCCGCTTGTTTCTGCTTCTTTTCTTCCAATTTTAGTTCCTCGGCAGTTTGTTTCTCCAAAGCCTTTGCTTTCTCTGATTTAGATTCAGATTCCTTCACTTCAGGCTTCTTGGGTTCCTCAACCTTTTCTTCGGATATCTTCTCCGCAATGACCTCGGAAACCTCTCCCTTTTCGGACTGCTTCTTGACATCCTTCTCTGTTTGTTTCTGCTTCTTGGATTCCAATTTTTGTTCCTCAAGAGTATCCTTCTCCAAAGCCTTTGCTTTCTCTGATTTAGATTCAGCTTCCTTCACTTCAGGCTTCTTGGTTTCCTCAACCTTTTCTTCGGATATCTTTTCCGCTGTGACCTCGGAAACCTCTCCCTTTTCGGACTGCTTCTTGACATCCTTCTCAGCTTGTTTCAGCTTCTTGGCTTCTAACTTTTGTTTCTCGAGAGTTTGTTTCTCCAAAGCCTTTGCTTTCTCTGATTTAGATTCTGCTTCCTCCACTTCAGGCTTCTTGGGTTCCTCAACCTTTTCTTCGGATATCTTCTCCGCCTTTACCTCGGAAACCTCTCCCTTTTCGGACTGCTTTTTGACATCCTTCTCAGCTTGTTGCTGCTTTTTGGCCTCCAACTTTTGTTCCTCGAGAGTTTGTTTCTCCAGAGCCTTTGCTTTCTCTGATTTAGATTCAGATTCCTTCACTTCAGGCTTCTTGGGTTCCTCAACCTTTTCTTCGGATATCTTCTCCGCCTTTACCTCGGAAACCTCTCCCTTTTCGGACTGCTTCTTGACATCCTTTTCAGCTTGTTTCTGCTTCTTTTCTTCCAATTTTTGTTCCTCGGCAGTTTGTTTCTCCAAAGCCTTTGCTTTCTCTAATTTAGATTCAGCTTCCTTCACTTCAGGCTTCTTGGCTTCCTCAACCTTTTCTTCGGATATCTTCTCCGCCTTTACCTCGGACACTTCTGCCTTTTCGGACTGCTTCTTGACATCCTTCTCAGCTTGTTTCTGCTTCTTGGCTTCCAAAATTTGTTCCTCGGCAGTTTGTTTCTCCCAAGATGTTCCAAGGTCAACGTCTTCTTCTAGATCAGCTTCCCCTTTGTTTTGGTTTTGTTTTCCAATCAAATTGTTTAAATCCTCGCAAATATTGAGAATCTTTTGCGTTACAGTTTGAATTTTTCCATTGACCACCGCAGGATGCAGCAGACCCTGAGTTTTCTCAATAAAGTCATATTCATTTAACACTATTGTCTTGATTTCTTCGATTTTTGGTTGCAATACATCAGTCTTTTCGTCTAAGAGGTCGTCAAGAATGACGAAGATATCCATTAAATTCTGTTGCAAGCTAATCATTCTTTCCGATGACTTGTCAACATGTCGTTCTGGCTGAATTTTAACAGAAATTTTCTCCAGGTTAACCAGTTTAGGGACTAGTAAGGAAGGTTTGGTAAACATGTTGCAGTCGTCAATAAGTTGGATGGAGGCCTTAGATAAAATCACATTGGTTTTAATTTCTTTGACATAGTTATTCATTACTTTGTCAGCTGCCGCAGGGCATGCCTCCAATAAAGATGCAATGAAAGATTCAAAAAGCTCTTTGTATTTTTTATCTTCGACTGATTTTCCATCATAGGTCTGCACTATATGCTCTTTAAATTTATATATAAAATTGCAAACCTCATCAATATCCTTAAGATTGTTGATAATATCTCGACAATCAGCTACAATCACGTTAAGGTGTTTCTTCTTGCTTCCGTTGTTCACCGCAGAGGCCAAGTCAGCAAGAATGGTTTTCAAGGTCTGCACCAAATCTTCTTGGGATGGTGGTTGATCAATCTTTTCTTCGGAAATCTTCTCCGCAATAACTTCAGAAACTTCTCCCTTCTCGGACTTCTTTTCGACATCCTTCTGGTCTTGTTTCTGGGTCTTTGCTTCCAGTTGTTGTTCTTCAAGGGTTTGTTTTTCCAAGGCCTTCGCTTGTTTTGGTTTAGATTCCGATTCCTTCGCTTCAGCTTTCTTGGCTTCCTCGATCTTTTCTTCGGAAATCTTCTCCGCAGTAACTTCAGAAACTTCTCCCTTTTCGGACTTCTTTTCGACATCCTTCTCGTCTTCTTTCTGTGCCTTAGCCTCCAGTTGTTGTTCTTCAAGTGCTTGCTTTTCCAAGGCCTTAGCTTGCTCTGGTTTAGATTCAGTATCCTTCGCCTCGGCTTTCTTGGCTTCTTCGATCATTTTTTCGGAAATCTTCTCCGCAGTAACTTCAGAAACTTCCCCCTTCTCGGACTTCTTTTCGACATCCTTCTCGTCTTGTTTCTGTGCCTTAGCCTCCAGTTGTTGTTCTTCAAGTGCTTGCTTTTCCAAGGCCTTAGCTTGCTCTGGTTTAAATTCAGTATCCTTCGCCTCAGCTTTCTTGGCTTCTTCGATCTTTTCTTCGGAAATCTTCTCCGTAATAACTTCAGAAACTTCTCCCTTCTCGGACTTCTTATCGACATCTTTCTGTGTCTTAGCTTCGACTTGTTGTTCTTCAATTGCTTGTTTTTCCAAAGCCTTAGCTTGCTCTGGTTTAGATTCAGTTTCCTGTACATCAGGTTTCGTGGCTTCCTCAACCTTTTCTTCGGAAATCTTCTCAGCAGCAACTTCAGAAACTTCTCCCACCTCTGACTTCTTTTCGACGTCCTTCTGGTCTTGTTTCTGTATCTTTGCTTCGACTTGTTGTTCCTCAAGAGACTGTTCTTCAAAGGCCTTAGCTTGCTCTGGTTTAGATTCAATATCCATCGCATCAGCTTTCTTGGCTTCGGCAATCTTTTCTTCGGAAATCTTCTCCGAAGTAACCTCAGAAACTTCTCCCTTCTCGGACTTCTTTTCGACATCCTTCTGATCTGGTTTCTGTTCCTCAACTTCGAGTTGTTGTTCTTGAAGGGATTGCTTTTCCAAGGCCTTAGCTTGCTCAGGCTTAGATTCAGTTTCCTTCGCTTCAGCTTTCTTGGCTTCCTCGATCTTTTCTTCGGAAATCTTCTTCGCAGTAACTTCAGAAACTTCTCCCTTTTCGGACTTCTTTTCGGCTTCTATCTGTTCTTGCTTCTGTGTCTTAGTTTCGACTTGTTGTTCTTCAAGGGCTTGTTTTTCCAAAGCCTTAGCTTGCTCTGATTTAGATTCTGTTTCCTGTACATCAGGTTTCTTGGGTTCCTGAATCTTTTCTTCGGAAATCTTCTCAGCAGTAACTTCAGAAACTTCTCCCTTTTCGGACTTCTTTTCGACATCCTTCTCGTCTTGTTTCTGTGTCTTAGCTTCGACTTGTTGTTCTTCAAGTGCTTGCTTTTCCAAGGCCTTAGCTTTCTCTGGTTTAGATTCAGTATCCTTCGCCTCAGCTTTCTTGGCTTCTTCGATCTTTTCTTCGGAAATCTTCTCCGCAGTAACTTCAGAAACTTCGCCCTTCTCGGACTTCTTTTCGACATCCTTCTCGTCTTGTTTCTGTGCCTTAGCCTCCAGTTGCTGTTCTTCAAGTGCTTGTTTTTCCAAGGCCTTAGCTTGCTCTGGTTTAGATACAGTATCCTTCGCCTCGGCTTTCTTGGCTTCTTCGATCATTTTTTCGGAAATCTTCTCCGCAGTAACTTCAGAAACTTCCCCCTTCTCGGACTTCTTTTCGACATCCTTCTCGTCTTGCTTCTGTGCCATAGCTTCCAGTTCTTGTTCTTCAAGGGCTTGTTTTTCTAAAGCCTTAGCTTGCTCTGGTTTAGAAATATCTTCCTTCGCCTCAGCTTTCTTAGCTTCCTCGATCTTTTCTTCGGAAATCTTCTCAGCAGTAACTTCAGAAACTTCTCCCTTCTCTGACTTCTTTTCGGCTTCCTTTTGTTCTTGCTTCTGTGTCTTAGTTTCGACTTGTTGTTCTTCAAGGGCTTGTTTTTCCAAAGCCTTAGCTTGCTCTGATTTAGATTCTGTTTCCAGTACATCAGGTTTCTTGGGTTCCTGAATCTTTTCTTCGGAAGCAGTAACTTCAGAAACTTCTCCCTTTTCGGACTTCTTATCGACGTCCTTCTGGTCTTGTTTTTGTGTCTCAGCTTCCAGTATTTGTTCCTCAACGATTTGCTTCTCTAAAGAGGTTGCGTGATCAACAGTGTCTTTGGGTTGACTTTGATCTCCAATAAGATCTTTTAGTTCTTCGCAAATATTGAGAATCTTCTGCGTTATAACTTGCACTTTCCCCTGCACGACTGCAGTATTCAGAGCACCCTGTTTCTTCTCAATGTAGTCATATTCATTGAGCAATATGGTTTTGGTTTCCTCTATTTTCGGCTTAATTATTTCCGTCTTTTCATCTATGAGGTCATCAAGAATAATAAAAATATCCATTATATTTTGTTGCAAGCTGATCATTTTCTCAGATGATTTGTCGACATGCTGATCGGATTGAATCTTTTCTGAAATACTTTCCAGATTAGCCAGTTTCGGGACTAGAGAAGATGGCTTTATAAACATATTGTTGTCGTCAATTAGCTGAATTGCTGCTTTCGTTAAAATCACATTGGTTTTGATTTCCTTTAGGTAATTTTGAATTATTTGCTGAGATGCTTCTGGGAAGGCTTCGAATAGAGACTCAATAAATGCTTCGACAAGTATTTTGTCCGACTGTTCCTCTGGAGGCTTGCCATCATAGGTGTGAACTATATGCTCTCTCAATTTAAATATGGATTTGGCAACTTTGTTAGAGTCACTGATATTCTCTATAATATCTTGGCTCTCGGCAATTATAGTCCTCATTGTCTCGTTATCAGAATCGCTGCCAAGTGCCTGAGACAAATCTGATATCTTTTCGGTTAATGTCTCTAAAATTGCATCTGGGGAACTCTTTTCAGCAACAACCTTAGATGGTTCTACCTTTTCTTGCGCAGAATCTTTATCGTCTTTTGTTAGTGATTCCTCTTTAACATTCTGTTGAATTACTTCCTTGATTTCAGGTTCGGATACCTTTTCCGACTCAACTTTAAATGCATCTTTCTTGTCAGACTTGAATTCATCCAGTGATTGTTTTGTGGATTCCGTTTGCTGTGCTTGTTGTTTATCTTCTTCTGATATTATTGCACTAGGAACCACATCAGTTTCCATAACCTTAGCCCTTTTAGCCTCAGGTCCAATATCTTCCTGACTTTCTGCACTTTCTTCAGTCTTAATGTCTGAACCCAAAACCGATTCAGAAGAAGAAGTTACCGGTTGATTTTGAAGCTCATCAAGAAATACGTTTAGTTTGCTAAGCTTGTCTTGTAAAATATTTATCTGCAGGTGCAGCGTATCTATGAGAGTAACTTGCTTAGCAGTTATCTGTGTCAGTTGGGGCTGAGAAAGTATTTCCTTCTCGATTTGCACAAGTATTGCCTCTAGTTGAGTAATATCATCCGTGTTTTCATCGAGCAAGAGGAGGCACTGAGGATTATTAGCTTGAAGTCCCTCTTCGATTTCGGTCAGGAAGGCCTTGCCAGACGAAACGCTTTCAATGATAACACTTATGTCGACTGGCACCGTAGGCTCAACTGGAATTTGGGTCAAGGCCTTCAATTCCGCAGTAATGGAATCCATTTCTTGCAGGAGTTCAATGACGCGAATGGTGCTGTCATTGTTCTCGATAAAATCAAATACGGCTACCAAGCTACTTTGCGTTTTCAAAAGTCCACCCAAAACCTCATTGCTGACATCTTCGCTTACTTCATTTAGACTACGAAAAGCGGCCATCAGACTGGTCTGTAATTGGACAATTACCGCCGAAGACTTGTCGACATCAACGGTGGGCTGAGCAGCCACAGCTGCGATAGACTGAACAAGATTTTCAATAGGTTTCTTTAGAGTGGAAAGCTTTGCATGATCAACCACTTCTTGGCGCTCGCAATGGACAACGAAATTACTGAATGCCTTTGCGATTTTTCCAAACATCTCCTGTGCCAGCTGGGTCTCCAGAACCGGCAACGAAAGCAATATATCTTCAAAGGCGCTCTCGACATTTTCCAAGGAGTCCACCAAGCCCGACTCGTAGGTATGAACTAGGGATTCCTTCAATCTAAACATAGTGCGGGCTATTTGGGCTTGAGCCAGAACAGTTTCCTGCTGAACGCCCTCCGAGACAAGGGCAGTCTGGATGTTCTGCAGATCTGTCTTCAGCTGCCCCATGATTTCGGCCACTTTCTGGAGCTCCTTGCTGGAGTCCGTCTGCGTGACCTCGAGGCAGGCCTCAAGCTGTTTAATGCCGCTCGCCACACCTTGCTGTATGTCGAACACTTCCACCATGGCATCCTCTTCAACAACTGCCATCTCCTGAATATGATCCGAAACGGTTTGCTTGTGCCCAACACTCTTTAGGTCAGAGATATCCTCCTGAGTGGACATATCAGTTACGTTCTCCAGCATCTGCATGTCAATCTGTTCGCAGTGCTGCCTTAAATCATCAACAGCCTTCTCCTGAATATGATCTGACACGGTTTGCTTGTGTCCAACACTCTTTAGGTCAGAGATATCCTCCTGAGTAGACAAATCAGCTGCGTTCTCAAGCAACTGCATATCAATCTGTTCGCAGTGCTGCCTTAAGTCCCGGAGTGGAGTGGCCAAGGTCTTGAGCTTCTCCAATTCAAGTTCAGTGATGCTCTCGACGCCACTGTGGGCCATACACTCCTCCACGTGAAGGACACATTGCTCCAGGCTGCACAGGGCCTCGGCAAAGGTGCCCTGTTGACTGGCCTCCGACAAGGGATGCGCTGCCTCCACAGCGTTCGTTTCCTGCACCAGAGCTATGCTACTTTGCAGCTCCTGCATTTTGACAATGGCTGCCTGTACTTTCTGGGCGGCCGGACCAGCCAACGAGGCCACATCCGCATCCTCGCAATGCGAGAGGACCGAGGTAATGCCCTGGTTCAAGTCGGACAGCAGGACTGCAACAGACAATTCCTTCTCCATTTCCGGCTCTGTGGGCAAAGACTCTGCGGCTGACTTAAGCACAGAAACATCATCCAAAGTCGACAAGTCTTCGACTGAGGCTCTGGTGGGTTTCAGATTTTCGAGGACATGAATCAGACTCGAGAGGGGACTGGCTATGGAGAGCTTCTCCTCCATCGAAGGCTTTTGCTGCTCCACAATGTCGGTGAACTGATTCAGGGCGTTAAAAAATTGGTTATCGGACAGAGCGGCTGGACTGTCCAGGGCTTTAGCCAGGTCAGCAAAGCTTTTGCCACACTCAAAGAGTATCCTCGTTGTGTTGGCCTCATTCACATCCAGAGTGGTCTCTGCCTCGCTGAACGTGGACAATCCCTTGGCGATTTGCAGGATCCTCAAGAGGAACACTTGAGCTTCATTGGCGGATGCCTTCACCGCTTCGGATGCCTTCGGGTTTTCGCTAATCTTATTCAGAGTTTCCTGAAGCGTTTCAATGCTGCCCACTGCCTCCTCCAGAGACACCTTCGTTTCCAGGACCTTTCGCAGGGCACTAAACGATTTGTCCTGCTGCTGTGAAGCCTTCTCCTCATCCAGCTGTATTTCCTGCTGCAGAATCTTGAATTCGTGCTCCTCGATGTCAATGACGGCGTTTCGGATAATGCTGCGTATGTTGTCCAGGGTCTGCAGGGCTTGCTGGTCGGGATCGCGAGCTGTGAGGAGGACTCCATGGCCCTTTTGGGTATTTTCCTGCAGCATGCTCAAGGGCTCAATGAGATCGGCTAGGGAACCGGTCATGGACTTGACCTCCGTCTGGCGGATGCAGTAGTTGAGTTCGTCCACGGGACGCTTCAGTCTGTCCAGCAAATCCACATGATGGCCGGTAATGTCCTTTTCCAGAATAGTGCTAATCAAAGCGGATAGTTCATCCTTGAGATTAAGTAAACGGATTTTGACGTTGGACGAAAGTCTGGGCGAAATCCTCTCGATGTTCGTTTCGAAATGCAAGACAGCCTGGGCAAACGACTGCAAAAGCTTCTGGGTGTCAGCCACATCCAGAGCGGGTTCGGATCGCAGTTCCTCCACCGGCATAGAGGCCTGACCGCTCTCCAGATCCTGGCCCAGCTGAGCTAGACCGTTTTGGATCTCCTGCAGGGGTGGCACCATCGATTCCACGGTGCTCACAGTGAGCATGCCTCCCTCCACGCTGTCCGATTTCTCGTTGAGGATCACCTCCAGTCCCTTGTTGAGCTCGAACAGGGGTGGCGTCACTATGTCAAGAATGGCCATGTTGATTTTCTGCTCCATGGACTCGGTGCCCGCCAGCGATTCAGTCTTATCCTCGATGGACTGCAGGGTGCTCTGCAACTCCTTGATGGGCTCCACAATGCTCTCGAGCACCTTCTGGTGCACCTTCTTGTAAATCTGCTCCTCGGAGTCCTCCAACGACAGTTCCATCTCCACACGTTCCAGGGCTTCCTGAATCCTTGCCACTGGCTTGCAAATTTCTTTGAGAGCGCTCGCTTCGCTTGGCAGGTTTGCCTCCGAAATGGTGGCAAAGGATATGGAGTCGGGGACCTCCTGCATTTTCTCCACAGCTTCGGAGAAGTGCTTAGCGGCCTCCAGTTCCTGTGCCTCCTGCAGCAGAGCCTGAGACTTGATCGTGCCTTGGGTGATCTCCAGTCCCTGCTGGATGTCATCGGCCGTCAGCTCGATTTGGGCACGCAGGCACTCCGACTCGAACTTCCTGCTGACGATCTTCATCTCCTCCAGGGCTCGCTTCATCTGATCGGCCACGCTGTCAATGATGCACACACTGGTGCGCTGGATGAGCGTGGCTCCCGTCTCGTCAATCTCCACGCACTTCTCAATCACCTGCAGGCCCATGTGCAGCCGACGGATGTCCTCGTCCATGGACTGGATGAGGGCGTCGATCTGGGTCTCGCCGGAGTACACCCGAAGTTTCGATTCGATTTGCTTGATCGGTTCTATGATGTTGCGAATGATGGCAATGCTCTGGTCCGCTGCAGCCGGTGTCATCATCATGGTGGACTGTTCCAGGACCTCATTCTCCACGGCTGTCAGGTGATTCTGAATGACCTTGAGCAGCTTCGCTAAAGGAACGAGGGCCATGAGGTTTTTATTGATTTCATTCTCATCGGTAACTGCTTTAGGGTGCGCGGATGGAGTCACCAAAAGGCCATCGCCCACAGCTCCCGAAATGTCCTGCAATCGGGCATCGTCTTCGGTAGTCTTTGAGGAATCGCTGTCTGTTGGTTTCTTGGACTTCTTTCTCTTGGGCGGCGCCACAGACTCCTTGTCCTGCTCCGAGCTGGTTTGAGCTTTTTGGGACGCAGACATCTGGGCGCTGGCAAAGGTCTGCAAATCGGAGGTCTCCTCCTCACCCTGGCTGCCCGAGGCCTTGGACAGGCTAAAGAACTCATCTGTCTCTGTGGGCTTTGACTTTTTCCGTTTCCGAATGGGGGCCGATAGCGACAATTCCTCCTCCATTTTCTCAAAGGACTCCTGGACAAATTGCTCGGTTACCTTGTCGAACTTGCCCTCCCTGCCGGAGGAGCCGTGCACTGTGATCTCCGTTATGGAAATGTCATCCATGTCAGCCTCAGTGCGCATATCCTCCTCCACGGTGAAGTACTCGGGCGAAATGTCAATGACCACGGCTTCCATTAGGAGCTTACCCGACTGTGAGGTCTCCTTGACAAATCGGAGAGGCGGCAGCTCCACAATGTTGTGCTCCGTCACGTGCTCCGAGATCTGATCCGCGTACATTTCCACAATCTTGAGGGCCTCCTCCTCGGTGAGATCGGGTGTTTCGTAGAGAGAAACGGAGACCTCCTTGCCGTCGAAGGAGAAAGATACGTCGCCTTTGTCATCAATGGTTATGTCACCCACCGGTGTCTCATACATCTGGGATGTACGCTCCTCCTGGATGGTGGACAGCGAGTAGTTCCTCTGCAGCTCGTTCTCGTGCGGCTCCTCGGCCTTCTGCTGCTGCTGACTCCGCTGCGCATCCTCGAAGCCGAGGAGCGAGGCTGAGCTGGCGACGACTCCCATGCAGTTCCTGGCCTCGCAGGTGTAGGTGCCCAGGCAGCAGGTGCCATCCTGGCCCGAAATGATGCGATGAATGTCTCCTGGTTTGAGTTCTACGCCATCCTTGTACCACTTGAGGGCAGGCTGAGGAACGCCAATAACCTTGCACTCCAGATTCACGGCTCCCTCCTCGGTGAGCACTGCTCGGAGGCATTCCAGGAAGCGGGGCTTCTTGTAGTGACGCGGTATCTGCAGCTTCAGGAAGCAGGATGTGATGCTGGTGCCAAAATCATTGACAGCCACGCACTTCCACTCGGCCTGGTCCACAAACTCAACGGCCTTGATGTCCAGCAGCCACTCCTCGTTCTCGCCGCGATAGTGATTGTATCGTTCGTTGGGATCAATGGGGAGTTCGTCGCGGAACCACGAGAGTATGGGATCCGGGGTGGCCTTCACCACTACTTTAAACTGGAAGGGTTCGTTGATCTTCGCATCTGTGCTTTTAAGGCCAGTGAGGAACTTTGGCGCCTGGTTCTGGCTCTGGTGAGTGAACACCAGGCGCTCCTCGTCGGTCAGCTGGTTCTGGATGTCCTCCACGGTGAGGACGGCAGTGCTACTGGTCTCTCCCATGCAATTACGCGCAATGCAGCAATAGGTGCCCAGGGAGTTGGTTCCAGTCAGCTGATACACATCCCCAGGCTTCAGTTCGTGGCCATCCTTGAACCATTTTAGCTGGGGAGTGGGGAAGCCCACCACCTTGCACTCGAAGGACACGAGTCCCTCCTCGGTGAGCACGGCGCGTAGGCTCTCCATGAACCTGGGCTTGCGGTAGTTCCGGGGAACTGTAAGGAGATTGAAGGAGGTTATAATCTTCCCCATTGGCAAGCAAGGGAGTGGATACTTACTGTCCATGGCCACGGAACACGAAGAGATGCCCACACTGCCATCGAAGCTGGTCACCACACACTTCCATTCGCCGGCATCGCAGGACTCTGAAGGCTTGACCTCGATCATGTAGACGCCCAGGCCGTCCTCGATCAGCTTGTACCGCTCGGCGGTCTCCACACGCCCGTCTGCATTGTACCAGCACACGCTTTTGGGCCAGGGCGGAACCACCACTGCGGAAGAGATGGTGAAGAGGGGAGAACGTGTTAACCCTTGATGTCCAAGCAATTGCTCTTGCTGTAGCAAGATAAATCTGCACAGTTCACGGACTCTTTGACCCCTTTTAACTCCTTCTTACGTCCTTGGCCTAGTTATCGATAATCGATATAATACCTGCGGCCATTTTGTATTTAATGAGTTTTCTGTTCATTTTATCATTTACTAATTTCCATATGCATGTGCGGCTCAAAAGCTGACTACACTAACAATTTTTCGTGTTCTCCTTCGCCTTCATTGAACTGGGCAACAACACTTCCATAGGCTTTACCGTTAACTCGCTAATCCGAATGTAAATTGTTGTTGGATCTTTGCCTAATCTACATTGCAAGAAATCAGTCGTACTTTTCATTGCAGGCAAGATGGTTGACATTGCAGAGACTAATTTTGTTTATTTTGTATTCACTACAATTTTTTTCAGTGCAGAAACTTGAAATAAAGACAAGAAAGAAAGCTAGCTTCGGTAAACCGAAGTTGGTATACCCTTGCAGTATGCAATTGGATCATTGAAAATCGAACCATTTTAGTAATTTTGAAAAAATATCAATGAAAATGAAATTAAAACCTTAATTCTAGAACCATAAAAAACTTCTATATCTCAAAATGTATAGAAATATGTTGAAAAACAGAGATGTTAACATTTTTTTTACATTAATTTCGCCATCATTCCTATTGCAGCTATAGGATATAGTAGTCCGATTTCGACCGTTCCCACATACATATACATATACTGCGTGCTAAAGAAATAAGACTATGCTATAAATTTCAGCCCGATAGCTCAAAAACTGAGAGACTAGTTCGCGTAAAAACCGACAGACAGACGGAAATGGCTAGATCGACTCGGCTGGTGATGCTGATCAAGAATATATGTATATTCTTTATGGGGTCGGAGATGTTTCCTTCACTGCGTTGCAAATATCATGGCAAAATTATAATACCCTCTGCAAGGGTATACAAAATGTTTCCCCTCTATGTATTTGTGTTTTTATTTGCGCTCTGCCATAAGCAGCATTTGGGCACCCCTGGTGTAAACAATCTTTGTATCTAATCAAGAGAGCGCGCTAGCGAGGCGCCGTCTCTGTTTTTTCTTCTCTCTGGCGGGCAATTATCGGTTTTGTTTTGCTCGCCACTCGGCGCGATGTTGATGACCCACCTCAACATTCGAGGCATACCATGCCATACCAACCGTGCGCGATCGAGTTCAAGTTTCTGGCGCGCGGTCTAAAAACAACAAGCGCCGGCGGAGGCGGAGGCGGAGGCGAGAATTGGACCAAATTCGCAATCACACACAGCTGAGTGTCTGAGTGTCCGAGTGCCCGAGAGAAGATAAACAAAGACACGTTGGCCCGGTGCCAGCAGGAGATCGCTGCTGCCGCTCCTCTCCGAGTACTCACCTTGACAGCCGAGAATGATCGTCTCGCCAATGTGGAGGCTCATGTCTTTCAGTTCGTTCGTGAATATCGGAGGCGGCGCATTGCTAGCGACGCTGCGGAAAGATTAGCACACCGGTCAGAGTCAAAGAGAGAACTCCCACTAGGGCGCCTCCGAAACTCACCTGTCCGCCGGCTTGAGGGATCCCTCACGGCTCCCCCTTCCCACCACATGCACCTTGGAGCTGGAGTAAGTGACGCCCATGCAGTTGCGCGCCTCGCAAGTGTATGTGCCCAAGCTGGTGGGGTCATCTGCGTTGGCTGTCAGGGCGAAGATGTCGCCCGCCTTGATCTCCTTGGAGTCCTTGAACCAGCGCAAATGCGGCGTGGGCACACCCACCACCTTGCATTCCAGGGACACAGTGCCCTGCTCCGTGAGCACAGCCCGAAGCTCCTCCACAAACTCTGGCGTCTTATAGGCTTTTGGAACCAGCACGTTTAGCGTGCCCAGGCAGGAGTTGCGGCCGCCATAGTTCTCCGCCATCAGCATCCACTGGCCGCCATCCTCCATTGTCACGGGACTCACCTCTAGGTAATGGAAGGTTCCCTCGTTGATCTCTGTGATGCGGTCACTGGCGCACACCCTGCGGTCATTTCTGTACCAGGTGAGCTGGTGAAAAAGGAAAATAACAAAAGAAAATTCTCAATAAGATCGATTATCGATAGACCGAATAATGCAGCAAGGAGATATCGCTTTTGGAAGGACTTTTTTCGAGAGGAATTATAGTTACTTATTTAGTTGGACATTTATTTAGTTAGCTTTTAAATGTTTTAACCAAATGATTTAAGATTTTAAAATAAATCTGCACAATTGACCCCTTTTAACTCCATTATACATCCTTGGCCTAATTATCGATAATCGATATAATACCTGCAGCCATCTTGAATTTAATGCTGTGGGTGAATTTTCCCCGTTCGCCTTTTTATTTACTAAACAAATTTCGCTGGTTTCTTTGAATTATCACCAACTTACCTTCAAATCTGTTGAGCTCCTGATCTCAGTTAGAAGGCGTGTCCGGGTGCCCACTTTGACAGAGAGATCGACGAGGCGACGCAGGAACACGGGTGGATCGTCGCCCGTGGATCTGTCCTCGACGATGAGTTCCACGTGCCGGCGCACCACATCCTGGCTCTTCGTCTTGGCGAACAGCGTGTAGTGGCCGGCGTCCTCCCGCTGCACATGCTCCACGGCCAGCTGTACGGCATTGCTGGTGGCCGTGATGCGGAAGCGGTCGGAGTTCTCGATGGGAATTTCATTACGGCTCCTGCAATAACAACATGATTACGGGGCCAGGCCAAAGTGTGGTGAATATGGGTCAGCTCAGTCGATCTTTATAGAAATATCCAGAGTGGACAACAATGAATCACCTTTTCCTGTAGACCGACGAGGCCGAGGAGAGTGTGCCGTTGATTTGTTTGTGCTCGTTGCACTGGCAGCATTTGGAGCATCCGTTGCCCATGGCGTTTTGACTATGGTTAACAGCTTATTAACAGTTAACAGTTATGTTACGCTTAACCGGATGATAACGGTTTAATTTTCACTTTAAATAAATTTAGCCTCACGGAATGTTGTATTTATTTTCATTATTTAATTTAGCTGTTGATTAAGGGAAACCAAAATGAGTAACTACGCACTAAAAGTTATCTCAATTCGGTTAAGCTTTTTCGATTTTAGTAGAATTTATGTTAACAGCTTATGGTTAACAGTTATATTTCGCTTAACCGTATAATAACGGTTTAACTTTCACTTTAAATTGCTTTAGCCTTGCAGAATGTTGTATTTATTTTCATGATTTAATTTAGCTTTTGATTAAGGGAAACCAAAATGAGTAACTAACCATTAAAAGTTCTCAAATCGGTTTAATTTCTCGAGTTAGCTTTTTCGATTGGTTTAAATTTTACTCTGTAATCAGTAAAATGTATTAATTATTAATCCCCGTTGCACGTGCAAACATTTACCGAAAGCGTTTGATGCGTAAGAGCCATTTATTTATGTGGCATTTATTATTGGCCAATAAACAGAATCACAAACACCGCACAAAAAACAATAAAACAACATTTTGTGAAAGAGAATAATGACCCACGTATTTCTGAATCGAAGCGAGAATGTTTATAAATAAATGCTCGAACTTGCTTCGCTATTAATTGTATTTCGCATTCAGCCACTTCGGAAGGAAGGCACAGAGACCGCGGACTGCAATAATTTAAACGCTAGCTAGCTGGCTGGCTAGCTTTTGCCAATTTATTTTTGGGCTGCGTGTTTTTTTTGATGTTGAGCGCTAATAACTTGTTGTTTCGCTGTCGTCTTCGCCGAGATCGAGAATTTTCAAATTGTTTCGTGTTTCCCTTGTGTGTTCTGTTGTCTTTCGGGCTTTCAGGGGGCCCAACCAGCCAGAATTGTTTTATTTATTTATTTGTTGCTCTCGCGCGGATATTGCCAAACATCTGACTCTGCTCCTCTACCTCTACCCAACACACATATCTCTCGTTGTTTCTACGCGCCAGACCAGGCGCATTATGTAATATTCGGATTTCATTTGAAAAAACTATTTTCAACACTTTTAGGGCATTCAATGGAAACGCCGAAATTCCTTTCGCTGCCCAACAAGACAACCCCCCAAAGGCAGACGCGACGCGATTTGTTAATGCGGCTATATATAGCCGATTGTTACATATTTCGGGCACCGATCCCGACGCACGCATATGCCAGGTGCTGCTCTCGCGACGTCCCGGAGGAATTCCGCCGAAACTGATTGATTTCGATACGCATGTGATTTATTAAGTATGCGCCGCGTGGACACCCCCGGATTCCACGCACCAGAACACGTATACGCAGTGGTGTATATATATAGAACTCTCGTATATGCTGCCTTGCTCGATGTCCGCCCGCTGGGCAACGGATATGTTAATGCGCCGATCGTCAAAGTGGAACTGGCCGCTCAAGAGCCACTGACCCACCGAAAGACTCAGAGAAACCTGGCAGCCTGGCAGAGATCTCTCTTTGGCGGCGCAGACGCCGGCGTATCCGGCTCTCCGTGGTATCCGATTGAGCGGATCCGTCGGAGGCAGGCGTGAAGGAGAAATCATATATTAATGCGCAAAATTTTGGCATTATGCACACACAGAGCAGGCCGGGTCGGAGCAAGGACGTTGGTGATTCACCGGCGCGCCGAGTGCACAGGTAAGCGTGAAAAATAGATCTGCTGCGAAAGATTTATGTGACTTACCATTCGAATTTGAAGGGCAGCAGTTCCTGCTCATCGTCCTCGTCGCAGTCGATCTTCACGAAGAACGTGGCGCGCTCGTTGGGGATGCAGCGGATCAGGGAGCTGGAGTTATCGCTGAACGTGAAGCGGGGCGGTCGACGTTGGCTCGTTTCGGACTCTCTATCCTGGCCAGGAGGTTCTTCTGCAAGGTGGCCAGGGGGCGATGCCAGTGCGTTAATTATAAGAGTGACTAATCGCTTTATAAGTTTCGGCGGCGGACCGCCGAACGAATTATCATAAATATTTGCGAAATGTCAAAAGTTGCCACATAAACAGACACATAGTTATGCCGGCAACAAAGACGACTGAAAGGGGCCACTGCCAAAAAGATTCGACTTGGGGATACTCTTTAGTTTAAGTAAATTAAAGGCATTGTATGGCATTAATTTTAGAGATAATAATCATTGATTTAAAATTCATTTTTGCCTGCCAAACAAGCCTTAATTGATGCCTTTTACTCTGCTTCTAAATTACCAATTTAAAATATTTATTTACGAGATTTTTGTTTTCCTTTTGAAGGTTTAGGATTCTTATTTAAGCTTCGTACTCAGACACGCAAAAAGTGTTCCTAAGCAGTGCGATAGAGCGAGACGGTGACTATTGACCTCTCGTTTTGAATCAATGCTCAGGAACACTTTTCGCGTATTTGAGTACGTAAGGTTTAAGGTTTATGGAAAATATCGATGATATTCGATTCAAAATCGATTTTTATCATCGAAACATCGAAAGCTTTAAGTGTTTATGGACTTAATTAATTTATATTTTGTATACTTTTAAAAGGCTACGGTTATATTAGTTTATGTTTCTCTTTTTATAACCTATTTATTTCATCTTAGAATTTATATACGCTTTAAAAATACTAATATTTGTATTTTCCACTTCCCTTTTCCTATTATTATAAGTTCCAGCTTCCAAAAATTTAACTCTAGTTCCGCTGTGCACTTCAAGAACCCCGCCCACAGTCTGCATCTTATAATGTTTAGTGTTTAGTGTTTGTTTGTCCCGTGCACATTGCCTTAACCTGCCCAAAAAAACAACATCGAGTATTCGAAATATGCACTAAAAATAGTTCAAATATTATTCATATGCCAACACACAAACAGGCACTATTTGCTGCTAGCTTGTCGAATCTTTCTGCATGGGGGAGCCGTAATCAAAAGTGATTCGCACATAGTATTTGGGTAGTTGGACACCGCTCGGTCCTCGCCGGGATGCGGACACAATAATGATGGCACTCGACCAGCGTTTATTCCAACGTACAATTATGAAAATTTCTCACACAAATTACGTAACCGCACTGGGGGCCCCCGTATCACGGCGAAGAAGAAGAAGCGGAGCAAACGGAGACGGAGCCCGTGGCAGACCATAAAAATAACACACAAATAGCCATAAAGTACATTGTTCGGGATCGGGAACGGGAACAGAGCCGCTTCCCGGCACCAGGCACCAGGCACCGGGCACTTTGCTTACCCACTGCGACGGCAGCCTCGTCCGCGGCATTGGCTGCTGGCAATCTTTCCATGCTCAGGTCTCACTATATAATTAGCCGCAAACAGGGCCACTTTGGCCTGGGACTTTGCGCTTTTCAGGACTTTTGTGTGTTGTAGGATTAGGGCGCAGTATGGTCTGGTATATGTTTGAAATGCGGCATTAACCGAAAGCGATTTCTTATTATTTATATTTAGAACGCGCCGCCGCACACAATCAACGTTATTTTCGTGAATTTTTCCGTTTCCGAATCACTGAAATGAAATTTTCCGCTGGTAATTACGCGTATTCGCTGGGCACAATGGATCGGAAAATGTGCAATTAGGATATATTCATATTTTTGGCTGCGGTGCAGCGGATAATATACACACTCACACTCACAGAGATTGACACATTTGGGAACACACAGAGATGTTCTTTCTTTCTATATATAAACAATATGTACAACACCAACGCGCACCACGTCCAGCAGACACCTCCTGGATCTCCGATCGTTTTTCTCAGACTGAACTCGAGTGAGCAGACAGATCAGCAGCAGCAGCAGCATCAGCCTCGGCCTCGCCTGTCCATGTCGTGTGTCGGATAATTTTGGCCACCGCCAGAAAGAGCGGCGAGATCGGAAAGCTCTCCTGAGGATGAGCAGAGATGCCGCGCATGTCCGCTATTTTGGGCTCTCAGCAACCAGAAAACATGAAGAAAACAAGGCATTTAGTACGGCATTCAGGTAAGTACAACTCTCCACCTGGCTAAGGCTGCGAATCTTTAATTCCTTTTGCTTAGGCCTAAACACACACACACACACACACGCGGTTACAGTAGGTAAAGTTAAGACAATTGCAAAATACAAAAATTGCACACTTTGCGGCGGAGCAACAAGTGGCGGGGCTACTTGTTGCCCTTGTACGTTAGTTCAAGTATTGTTCGATTAAGCTAGTCCAGGAGCCTCCTTCAGACCGAGTAGAAGTGCGAGTGGAACTTGGTGCGGCAGGAGGAGGGTTCCGTAAAGGGCGAGAACCAGGCCAGCGAGAAGCGTCCAAACACCGACTGAATGCTCTTGAGGCGCGACTTCTTGACCCAGCGGGCCTCCTCCTTCTTCAGCTGCTCGATGCCCTGTAACCCAGAGAGAGAGTGAGAGTGATTGGAAAACGCTATCCGAGAGAGAGCGCTCGGTTACCCACCGTCTGATCGTTCAGGATGGCCGTCAGCTGAGTGGCCAGCATGATGATGGTGAATATGCCGAACATAAGGCCTTCAAAGGTGAGAAAGAGCAGCAGGAATATAGTCGACGGCGGAGAGTACGGCGAGCAGGTGCGCCAGTCGTTTTTCACGCACTCTGCGAATTGAGTGAGAACCAGGAAGAGCGTGTGCACTGAGATCGAAGCTATGTAGAACTACAAACCAGAGAGAGAATGAGAGCAATTAGCATGAGAGGGAGGCACAGCATGAAAAGAGAGCCGCACTTACGGTGAAGAGCACAAAGTACTTCTGGTTATTCTCGCCCACGCAGTTGTTGACCCAGGGACAGTGGTGGTCCATCTTACGGATGCAGCGCTGGCACACGGAGCAGTGATGCGCCCGATCTGGCTTGATGCTGCAGCACTTGGGGCACTTGTAGAACATCTGGCCCTCGCGGTAGCCCATCTGCTCGATCATCTCCTTGGTGGCATTGCCACGGGGTACAGCGCCCTGTTAATAACAAAACATAACATAAGGAACTACGAAATAGGAAACTCATCCTTATTGGGCAGTTTTCCAGCACCTAGATAAGGGTAATTAGTGCACCTAGATAACCCCACCGCCACTCACCGGATCCGAGAGCATTGTGCGTATGTGGGACGCAAAGGCCAGAAAGGCGAGCGCCTGGAATACGATCATGTTGAATGTGCTGAACACCGTATAGTTGCTGGGCAGTAGGATGAGGCGCATGACCACGAACTCGGCGAATAGGATGAGCAGCCAGGTCATTACCACGCAAACGATGCCACAGATGTCCTTGACGCACCAGGCCCGGTTCCCGCAACAGCGATTGTGGTCAACGCCGCCGGGACCTCCAGGCCCACCGTTGGAGAGCGCCGAGTAGGAGTAGTTCATGGTGACAGGTGACGCATCGGTCACATCAATTCCCCGATAACGCGACCGGACTGCGGACCATTAGCCAAAGGCGAGTGTAGTGATAAAAGACAACTGAAACAACCGAAAAAAACAATACACGCAAAGAGCCATTCACAGTGGTGGTCAAGCTGCATCAGCTGTTTGGCATTCGCCGAGATACGCTATCAGGGGGGTGGCATAATAAGGTGGCTATTCATATATAAAATCGCTCGTTTATCTTTTCACTTAATCCAATCACAAATACAAATACCATACAACAATTAAAATATCCACACAGACAGAGCCTATCTACGAGGTTGCCCATAATCAGGTCGCTGGGTGTGTTATGCAGGCGTTAGCTTGGCCTTGGGCTCCAGCAGAGCCCATAGTCCGGCCAGCGACGACACCGCTCCCAAGAGTCCAATTGTCCGGGGCGTGAGCTTTGTGTAGCCCAGCGCCGTCAGCGGAATGAAGAAGTCGCACGCATTCTTCACCGTGTCCACCACGATGTCCTTGTGGCCCTGCAACAGGACAAAGGATTGCAGGGCAAATCGCTTGAAGTCCTCGGGCGAGTTAATGCTCGTGGGGAGGCGACAACGCGATATGCCTGCCTTGCAGCCGGATCGATGCAGGTCCAGAACCCTCAGGATCTCGTAGAAGTCCCGGCACAGGTTCATGATGATCGAGAAGAGCCAGTACTTGTTGGCGAGGCTGGACCAGCGCTTGGCGTCCACCGCCGTCAGCCCAGTCCTGGCCAGCCACAGGAAGTGGTCGGCGAAGAGGAACAGCGACTGCGACAGCTTACTCAAAGTGAGCGTTACCCGGATAGTGAGATCCGGGTAGTGGATGGTCTTCAGCGTGCCATAGAAGACGTCCACGCACTTGCCAAAGCGGAGCACTGGAATTTAGGGAAATTAACCAAGAGTTTAAAAGCGATAGAAGGACACCTACGCTTCCGGAAGGTGCTCAGGATGTACTCGATCGTCTTAAAGTTATCCACCAGCGCAGGACTTGAGTTGGTGGCCTCCAGCGAGTCCCACATCGCCCGGGAGGCATACTGGATGAGCCTGGCGATCTTGTCCCTGCCGCCCGCCTGGTTGTTCAACTGCACCAGTCGATCCATATTCATGTTGTGACCGCAAATTCAAACTTAAGCCCAATCCAAAATCCAAAGGTCGAATGTTTAGCTGGGGGGCATCAGCTGTGGTGTGCCGTTTTGCAGTGAATGGCAATACTTTCGTTTTGAAAAAGGCGGGGGTCATGGGCGGAGATGGAGAATTTTAAAGGGGAGGGTAGTTAATTACATTTTCTCCCCATAATTAAGCTATTGTTTCAGCTTTATTACCTTTTATTTTTAATATGGTTAACCTTTCAATATACCCTCTTACTACGCCCATGCAAAAGACAAGGTCATGACCGTTTTACAACACTGCTTCACTATCAGGCAGTCGTTTTACAGCACTCTCTTGTTTTAGTGCTGATTTCTCGCCACGTAAAGGTGGTCCGATTAGTTTTGAAATACCTGACACACAACTAGCGAATTCACCATGGCTGTAGGTGAACCTAGCACTGGGAAGATGCTGTCGAGGATTACACAAAATCTTTTCTCCACTTGCAGCCACCACAGAAGGGCAAACAGGGCACGAAGGGCGCCAAGCAAATCGTGGAGGAAAACAAGACGACACTGACTTTCTACAGAAACATGGCCATCGGCTGTGCTGCACCTGCTCTTCTGCTCAGTTCCCTGGTCTTCGAGATCACCAAGACCTCGGTGGTATGTATGTGGTAGGTCTAGTTTGTTGCATTTACTCATGCCCTTCTGAAATCCCACAGTTCATGCACATCCTGGCCCTGCTGATCCTGGTCGGCGCCTACCAGTTCATGGCCTTCATGTCGCGAGCGAAGTACTCCGAGAGCGGCGCTCTTGTGGACTCTGGCAATGACCTGAACATGGAGGGCGGCATTGCGGAGTAAGTAAACCCATAAGCAGACCTTTGACCACTTTGCTGACTTTGAATTTCGCACAGAAATGTCAAGGATCTGATCATCCTGACTTCCGGCACGCTGCTGCTTGCCCTGATCTCCAACTACTTCTGGCTGGTGCTGCTCCTGGCGCCCGTCCGCGCGGGCTGGATGCTCTGGGGCACTGTCATCCAGCCGTGGCTGTCGCAGCGCAACGCCCAGGAGGAGAATCCCGAGGTGGACGAAAAGAAGCAGAAGAAGTTGGATCGCAAGATGCGGCGCATGAGATAGGGGTCCAGTTAGTGCTTAAGGGGGATGGTTCCCGGTTCCAATGAGATTCTACGCTTAGTTGTGTGTGCGTTTCCAAATTGTTAAATGTTCGTTTTGGCAAATTAAACTGCAATCCCGGTATTAGTTTTGTCAAAGCATTTTGTGCGGTTTAATTGCGGTGAATCTTCCAAGTAGACGGTCCGGCCTGGCGCCGCCCAATTTTTGTGCATTGTAAATATATAGACACGAGTGTGTGCAATTGTTTTCTAAATAAATTTGTGCTTCAGTGCAGCAGGAACTAGTGCAGTGTCCGATTCGCTTCGATAGGCTGGCCAAGGGAGCGTGGGGGAGGTAGAGGTGGAGGAACATCGATGGTTGCGGATATCGATGTTTAAATAAAAAACAGAGTTTTTTCGAAAAATTGTATGGCTTACGAAACATCGATGTTTCACTGGTAAAACATCGAAATAGTGCAAAACATCGATTGTTTTGCCAGCTCTAACATCGATGTTTCCCCACAAAACATCGATGTCCCCAAACATTTCAAAGTCATCGATGTTTTTACAATGTGACAAAACATCGATATATCGATGATTTTACAATTTTGGGAACATCGATTTATTGCGGGGAAACATCGATGTTTTTCTCACATCACTAACGTAAGGAAGAAATTTTTAATCTATTTTCGAGCAAACTTTTTTTTCTGTGACAAATCGTAAAATTTCAATGATTTTTTCATCGATATCTTTTTTAAACATCGAAAAACATCGATGTTTTTTTCACCTCTAGTGGGAGGCATGTAATGGGCAAACGAGCAAACGAAAGGATGATCAAACTAAAAGTAAGCTTTTGCAACAATTTATTCACTTGTTGTCTAGACAATTGTGTGAGCATCCAAACTAAAGTATAAAAGTATCAAATAGAGAGTCATGCTGGGTTATGTTTTGTGCCCTCTCCACCTCGGAGCACTAGATTCAGATCCCAAAACCGCCGCCTTCAAGAACAACGGGAGCAATCAATGATCAATGGTGGTAACTTAAGAACTTTAAATGCTGGTTAAGTGATGGGGGGGTGGAGGGTATGGGAGGTGGACCGGGACTGGGCCTAACATCGTACATCTGTGCTTAACTACAACAACTTCCGAATAATATATATATGCTTGTGTATAACATCGCCGAAGCCTAGTTGTACTGCTCGGGAATGACGTAGGAGATGTCGTCCCACGGATGGCGGTACAGGCCCTGCTTGAGACGCTTCTGGTCCATGTAGTGGCCAATGAAGCCTATGCTGCGGCCCAGCACGAACAGGGAGTTGATGGCGCCGACATTGATGTACTCCTGGGCCTCCTCACTGCCAGACAAAGGGGTTACTTTTAGTTCTGGGGCCATCAAAGTATTCTTTCATCCACTCACCTGGTAAAGCTACCGCTGTTGCGCAGCATGTCCACAAAGGCGGTGGCTATCACGCCGTCCACATTGAGGATCAGATTCGGCTTCTTGTTGGTAGTGATCTTCTCCACCTCGAGGGCGTACTTGAGGAGCGGGCACGCGGGGAAGTTCTCCAGCACGAACTCCTTGATGATCTTCACGCGCACATCGGGGTTGTTGATGGACTTGACGCGGTGGCCAATGCCCAGAATGAGCTTGCCCTCCTTCCTCATCTTGTTCACAAACTCCATGGGATGCAGATTGGTGTCGTACGCCTCTGAGAACTGTCGTGCAGAGCCGTCCAGAGCGCCTCCAAACCGATCGCCCTGCCAAGGGAATTCAGGATTAGTAACAAATCTTAATTCCTCAGAGATTCTCCTCCACTTACGATTGTCAGCAGGCCGCTGACGACGGAAGACACCAGATCCTTGCCCGCACGGGCGCACACAATGGTGTTGTGGGCTCCAGAGACAGCCGGACCATGGTCCGCCGTGACCATCAGGCACATCTCGAAGAACTTGCACACGTAGGAGGGCAGGCAGCGCTGGAACCACAGCAGCGAGATCACCCCGCCAATGCCCACATCCTTGCTCAGCACCTCACTGATGGGCATGCCCGCGTAGATCAGCTCCTGGCCACGCTCGTCGCAGATGGAGGTCATGAAGGAGGCGGGCTTGCGGATCAGGCCCAGCTCGCGGGCCCACGAGTAATCCATGGGCACCGTGGGCGGCGGCACCTCCTCCTTGGGCACCACGCGACCCGTCTTCACCAGCTCGCCGTAGACATGGTGAATGAGCTCGCCCAGCGTGTCGAAGGAGTCGGGCACGTAGGCGCCCGCCTCCCTCAATCCCTTATTCTTAGCCGTCGCCGTCTCGCGGTCCGAGTTGGCGCAGGATCCGGCGTGGCCGAACTGCACCTCCGAGGTGAACATGCTGGCGCAGGTGCCAATGCACCAGGCCACCAGTGGCTTCGTTATGCGTCCGTCTTTTAGAGCAGCGCACACATCGTACTCCTCGGTGCCGCCCACCTCGCCCAGGAGGACGATCAGCTTGGTCTCCGGATCGGCCTGGTAGCGCAGAATGTGATCCATGAAGGTGGAGCCCGGGTACCGGTCGCCGCCAATGGCAATGCCCTCGATCACGCCGTCGGTGGCCTTCGAGATGATGTTGTTCAGCTCGTTGGACATGCCGCCCGAGCGGGAGACATACGCCACACTTCCTGGACGATAAAGCTTCGAGTGCAGGATGTTGTCCAGCATGCCGCCGGTGTTGCCAATTTTGAAGCAACCTGGCTTCACCCCACCCACCGTGGCGGGTCCAATGATGGCCACACCCTTCTTGTCCGCCTCGATGATCAGCTTGCGGGTCATGTTCTCCGGAATGCCCTCGGCAATGATGGCCACGGTGCGGATCTGGGGGAACTCGAGCACCTCCAACGTGCTCTCGTAGGCGCTGCGCATGGAGGCGAAGTTGACCATGACATCGACCTCCTTGTGCTTGTGAATGGCATCGGACATCTTCTTGTAGACAGGGATCAGGATCTCCTTGTGGCCCCAGTAGTACTTTTGCTTGTGGTCGCCGGTGAAGGGATAAACCATGGCCACCACAGAGGGCTCATCGCGTCTGCAGGGATTATTATTTAATTTGGGGGTAAGATTATTATTATTATTATTATATTTTTAGTGTTAACAGTAAAATGTTGGTAACTTTTGAATAATAAAGGATAAAGAATATTTTCTGGATCTCCGTAAGAGAGGTGTTAAACTACCGGTGGCACTATCGATAGTATCGATGGTTTGTATTCAGTTTGCACTATCGATAGTATTTTGTATTTAGCTTGCACAATCGGTAGTTTGAAAAAAATTGCAATAGTATCGTCCCCATGCATTATTAGATTTGTTAGCTTGAAACCAAACCAATTCTAATTAGAAAATGAAAATATAAATCACAAGATACCAAAACTGAAAAGTTTGTCAGACTATTTTTATTAATTTTTAAATTATTACTATATTAAATCTTAAATCTAAAAATCTTTATCAAATTACTAAGGGATTCCCTCAACTTTGTTGAGTATATTATTAGATGAACACCCCTTTTATTTACAAAATTAAATAGGTCGGTACTATAGCGATAGTATCGATAGTTTGCGAAGAAAAACTCGAAACTATCGGTGGTGCCTATACCGGTAGTTTGACATCTCTACTCCCAAACCCCTCTCGGACTCACCTGCAGATAAAGTCAAAGTCCAGCATCGACTGGACCGCCCGCTGCTGCATGCCCCACACAATGGCCTTGGTGGTGTTGGAGAAGAACCTGCGATTCAGACTCGATCCGTTGCGCTGGGCACCGGCCACGCTGGCGCTATTGTCGCCCTCATCTGCTGAGATAGGTGGTAGTTTAATCGGTTTAGCTGCGGTCGAGCTCAGGGCTACTATCCCAACGAGCGAATGGAACGAACGAGAGTCGAGAGTCGAGATCGATGTCGGGATCGTATGATGATGGAGGAGGAGCAGAGAGCGAGATCAGGACAGGCCAAGTACGAGACACACAAAATACGAAACACACACATTACACGAACGAACACGGGGTTATGGGGAATCGGTTGCAGATCGATCGGTTTCAAATAGGTTTGGATTTGGTTTTAATTGGTGGTTTATGTGGATTTGTTTTGTTTAATTTTTGGTGAGTGTGGCGACAAGTTTCGTTGTCGTTGGTTGTTGTCGAGGGCGATCAATGCAAACATACAAAATACAGAGAGAGAGAGAGAAAATATAGAGAGAGATCAGATATAAGTGCAGGCGATCTTTGCTAGAGCTGTAAAAACATCGATAGTGCCCTCGATATTTTCGATACTATCGACAAAATAAAATCATCAATGTTTCTCCACCTCTACTGCTAACGCGACCTATCGATAGTGACGTGAAGCACAGCACCATTGATAATATCGATAGTATCATCGATAGTTTTACAGCTCTAATCTGTGCCTCCTTGAACTCCTCAGAATCAGGATGGATTAGTGATATCCCAGGGGATGTTAGCCGCACACAACAAACTACCACAGCTACTTCACAATCCACTTCATCCACTTACCGGAGCCGGAGCCCAGGGCCTCGCCGGCCTCGCTGGCCGCCTTGAGATCCGCCTGCGCCTGCTGTCCGCCCGGCAGCAGGAAGTTGGCCGTGGAGAACTCCACGCTGGCCGTCTGGGGAATGGGTCGCTTGCCCAGGGCCATGCCGCAAATGGCAGTCATGTGCGTTTCGGGGCCAAAGACGTGCAGCGGAATGCCCAGGGTGCTGCCAAAGTCGCGCATCCGCCGCAGGCCCTCCTGGTAGTTGGGTCCGGCACGTCGCACGAAGATCGATACATTGTGCTCGGCCAGCTTGGGCTGGAACTCGCGCAGGGCGGTGATGATGCCTGCAGAGATCAGATCAAACGCTCAGATAAGAGATAGAGATAAGGAAGCCGACGACGCCACTCACCTTGGAAGGTCGCCGCCACGTTGGTGAAGTTCGCAATGCCGCCGCCGGTGATCAGCACCTTGCCTTCCGGATGCTTTGGCGACGAGGTCATCAGGTTGAGGATCGTCTTGGCGTACTCGTAAGTCTGCTGCTCCGACGGAGCGCCGCTGTACTCTCCATAGTTGGCCAGCTCGGAGGCTCCACCCAGATCGCAGATGGTGTCCGAGTAGATGACACTGGCGCCACCGCCCGCCACCATCGTCCAGATGCGTCCATTCCGATTGAGGATGGTTAACTTTAGGGAAGCACCGCTCTTGGCGTCCAGATCGGCTATGTAGGCCTCCTCGGGGTAGGCGTCGCGTCCAAACGGAGGCGGGTAGTCGATCTCACCCCACTTGGGACGGCAGATAAAGTCGGCGGTCGAGTCCAGCTTGGCCGCCAAATCCAGAATGTACAGACTATCGGCCGTCACCACCAAAGGATTGATCTCCAGATACGTAAAGTACAAATCCACGAAGGTGGTGTACAGGGCGCTGATGAACTTGGCAATGCGCTCCTTGGTGCCCGCATCCTTGACCTCCTTCAGCAGCTTGCCCTTCACGTCGGCCAGCGACAGTGTGGAGTTCACAGGGACATCAAGCTTCACGGCCTTGGCGTCCACATCGCCAATGTCCACGCCGCCCTGGTGATAGAACAGGATGGTGTCCGCGGCGCGATGCGAGTAGATGCACACGTACATCTCCTCCGCCTGAAATGATCAAGATTTAAGGGAAATTCTACATGGGAAACACTTGAAAAGTAGAGCTGTAAAAACATCGATAGTGCAGTTGATCCTTACTCGATATTTTCGATAGTGATAGTCCAAACCATCGATACTATCGACAAAATGAAATGGGTTTAAAAGAATGATATTTTGCTTAAACAAAACTAGATTAAATGGCATAATTTATACACGATTTGACATCATATTACTGTTTATACAGATTTTATATAAAGATAGTTTTTGATATTAATGATTAAAAATTAAATAGGAATTTTTTGGGTTGTTCTTTAGAATATAAGAATCGATAATATCGATAGTATTGTCAATAGTTTCCCAGCTCTATTGAGAAGTACTCACATCCGTGTGCGGCACAAAGGGCTCAATGATGAAGTTGCGCAGCTTGCCCACCGCATTTCCAATCTTCTGGTCCTTGTTGAGGCGCTCGCCAATCCACTGCTTCACCTGCTCAAAGTTCTTCTTCACGCCAATCAGTCCCAGCTTGCCACGGCGCTTAATCAGTTGATCCGGCTTGACCACCAGCGGCTGCAACAAGGGAATGGAGAGGGAGAGCGGGCAAGATGCTAATTAAATGTGTTTTTATGAACGACAAATCGTTGAACTATAGCCTCCAGAGAGGTTCTGAGCCGGTTCCCGAGCTCAGATCAGCCGATAACACCAGGGGTATAGGGGTCGTTCCAGCGTTCGTCGCAGCTCCGCGTCATTGGCAATGACAATGCTCGTACGTACTTGTACCGAGAGATGCTTATTAGCAGAGATCGTACGAGTGTAAATTGAGCAAAAACCCGAGTACAAACTGTCATCCGAGCCGAGTCAGGCGATCTTCGACTTTGTAGGTGTAATGACAGGGATAGGGCGTGCAGGGAATGTTTGTTTTTTGTTTGTTTAATTTATTGTGTGTGTGCCTTCAGCATGAGGGAAAGTGTGTGTTTGCTTAGGGAAGTAGTCACACATTTAAGGCTAGAACAAGGGATTCTCCTTAAATATTTATGCTAGAGATGTCAAACTACCGGTATTAGCACCATCGATAGTTTCGAGTTTTTTTCGCAAACTATCGATACTATCGCGATAGTACTGACCTATTTAATTTTGTAAAAAAAGGTGTGTTCATCTAATAAAATATTCAAAAAAGTTGAGGGAATAAATCCCTTTGTAATTTTATAAAGATTTTTAGATTAAAGATTTAATATAGTAACAATTTAAAAAGTAATAAAATAGTAATAAAACTCCAAGAAGAGCTTATTGTACCTTGGATTTCCACTAAATAGATTCTTCCCATTAAATTTCCATTCGACAGGTGTTCTCCTCATAAATAAAGAGCTCCAAACTTTATGATAATACAGATAAGTCATGAGGACGCTCCCCATAAAGTCAACAAACAACTTGAAGATAAGATGTATACCTCTCCGATTTCCACGATTGCGATTCTTGTGGGAAAACAACACTTGCCAATCCCAACAGATAAGATTTTGTATAGTTTCTGGGTGAACTAGTTTCCCCGAAGGGGTGATCGACCCCCATAAACAGAGTTAACCCAGAGATAAGGACAAAGTTTTCACTATCGATTAGGAGGAAGGTCACTCAGAGATAGGTGCGTGATCGAGAATCCCAGTCGCCCCACGCACGCTTATCGTGCTCGGCTGATCCGCCGGCGGATAACCAATCAAGTTCGGACCACGCCATGCCACGCGACCTACAGCTGGGAGTGGGCACCAATCGGGCTATCTAACCCACCGATAAACAAGAGCGCGCCATCGGGTGAGTTCCTAGGTGCGTTCTCCGCCGCCTCCCGCCCGTCTGTCTACGTTCGCGTCGCAGCTTCTAGCTAATCACTCGTTCGATTGGCGCCCAAATCGTGCTTATCAGAAGGAGCCACCTTAGCCACGCTTAGTCATCCGTCGGCAGCGTGGAAGCTCTAGCTCTGTGCGGAGCGAGGTCAAGTTCAATGACAACCTCAAGAGCGTGGCCTAATTGCTGCTCCCCGAGTGTCGGCTGATTCGCAATCAGCGTGCTCGCTGCTCGCGGACTATTTTTAACTGGCACTCACCGTGGTCAGCAGCCAGGGCTGGTCGACGCTGAGCTTGGACCAATCTGTGGTGGCGTTCACTGTGGCAAAACGGCAGGTGGCCGCGCCGGCGCCGTGGTTGTTGAGATGACGGTTCAGGATGTCCTTGCCGGAGGCCTCCGTAATTGCTTTCGCCGACATGCTGGAGCTACAAGTATATATTGGCTTATTAAGGCAATCTGTTCAAAGGCGTTTAGAGGCCAGGCACGGGTATCATTTGACTTTCAAACTTTGATTTATTTACTTAGAATTGATTAGGGAGAGCGCGCGCTATTGTTATTGTGTGCAGGTGCAATAGGTATGTGTTTGCTTTGGGTGTATCTCTTTTTATTTGAAAGCCTGGCGGTTAGTCAACCTGCACGGCGTCGGGTCTGGGGCTAAACTGAAGTCGAATGAGCGCCAGCACCAGCCACGAAAGGGAGCCAAGCAACAGCAACAGGCGTGCGACGGCGGCGTTCCGATTCTGATTTCGATTTCGTCGCTGCTTCGGCTTCGGCGGCGTCGGCTCTTTTAAGAATTTCGGCAGCTCTCGCTCTCTGCTCTGGCTGGCGAGTGCCTGGAGATTAGGGGCGACAACAACGGGCACCGTTAGCTGGCACTGGACCATTGAGTGGGTCGGAACCGGTTGTTCCATCACCAATAGTGCAACGGGTCAAGTTAGGGGGTGAGGGCCAATGGTGGTTATGCGGTGAACTTTCTCCCAAATACGCAGCAGAAAGAGCGCTCGAAATCGGAACTCGGAAATCGTCACCAGAGCCCAGCACCTAGCTTGGAATCTAATTTGAAAGGCACACAACAGCCGCACACATTTTACGGGGGGCCTGATGACTATGCAAGTACACCACCACACACACCCAGGCCCAGTCCGAGCTCATTTACATCTGGACACGAAGTTCACGGAGGTATGGAAATCGCTGGCGTTGGTGAAACTAAAACTAAACCGAAAACTGGAAACTGGCGCTTGGCGCTTGTCGCTTGCCGTTGGCACTCGCCGAATGTGTTGTAAGTGGAGAAAGTGGGCAAAATCAATACGGTAGTTGCATCACCGCCAGCAGGTCGAATATTCGGCAATATCCACAACGCGGTGGGGGCTATTTATTGCGGAGGGGGAGGCGGGGCGAATCGCTTACAGATTTGCAAAAAAATATTTCTGCAAGACTGTGCCTTGTATGTGTGTAAGCGTGTGCGTGTATGCGTGTGCTAGCAAGCCGAACGATCTGTGCCAAGTCTCTTCTAGTCATGTTTTTTGCTGCCTTTGACACCTGTGGAGCCGCTCGATGCTCGGACAGAGCTGGGAAGGGTTACCGAGATTACCGGGGAACTCACTTTAATTATAACAGCTTCACGTCCACTGATTAATTAAAACACGTAAACTAACTGCAACTTTCTTTTGGTTTTTTCGTTTTCTATATCTGAGTGACCGCCGCTTTTTATCTTCAAAAGGCTGTGGTGAGTGGCGGAATTTGCCGGAAAAGCGCGCACTTGTGGCGACTGGTCACACTAGGTCTGGCGGGAAAACAGCAACTGTTGGCAGCAATAGTGTTGCCAGACTGTGCAAGGAAAACGTTACTTTTTCCTCTGTTATCCTTGTTCCTTGGCATTTTCTGCAGGTGAAAAGCAGCCCCGGGAAGCATAAAACTGACGGAACTTTCTCGAGATAAATAGCAAAGAAACGCTCGTGGCCAGACCCGCAAAACTAATCGCGCTCAAGAACCAGTGTTGCCAGAATATCGACTATTGACTTTTCGGTCATCTCTGTTTACACTGCACTTTGACCAAGTTGGCAGTCCGCGAAAGAACGAGAGGGAAATACGCGAGGGGCACTAAGCGATAATCAGAACGATTTCAGTTGGATAATATAAATAAAGGAAACCCCAAGAGAATCTTGCAGCTGGACAGGAAGCGGGACCGCCACACCAGCGCCACCGCCTAAAACACACTCTCACACACACACACGATGGCCAGAAGACAGCCTCAGCTGAAGCCGCTCCCGCGGCTATTCGCCGAGCCACTTGTGCTTATCCTGGTCCTCCTGCTCACTCTGGAGGCCAGTGGCGAGAAGGTGCTGCAAGAGAGCTTCATTGGAATGCCGGAGCCGTCGGCCCATGATCTGGGCGAACTGCTGCGCGACCTGCGGCTCGTGCCGTCTCGCCTAGACTTTGGAACGTGGTCCGTGGGCCAGGCGCGTTCCCAGACGGTGACGCTGTTCAATCAGCACGCCAACCGAACGCTCCAGCTGAACGCCGTGGCGGGGCCAAGTCCGGTGTTCTACAGCAGCTTCCTGGGCACCAGGGAGGTGCCGCCCCAGGGCAATACCACCTTCAATGTGGTATTCCTGCCGCGGCAACTGGGCGCCATTGCCGCGGATCTCCACATCCACACCTCGTTCGGCCAGGCCGAGCTGGCGGTGCAGGGCGAGGGCAGCGAATGCCCGTACCGCCTGAAGCCGCTGGTGGGTATCAAGGCGCCCATGAATGCAACGCTCACGCCAGAGATTCACATGTACAATCCGCACGAGCGGCCGCTGCAGATATTGGAGGTAGCAGTGACCTTTTGTCTTGCATATTCGAGTTCTCATCCCTCTCCCCTTGCAGATATACAGCAGCGGGGGCGAGTTCCAGCTGGAGCTGCCCAGCGGCGGATCGGAGGGCCCACAGAATCTGTGGGAGATTCCCCCGCACACACTTAAGCCGGTCATACGGATCTCATTTCATGGCCGCACCGCCGGCAACCACAGCGCCTACATACGCATCAAGATTGCCGAGCAGGAGGAGAACATCCTGGTCATACCCGTCGAGTTCGAGATCCTGCCGCGACACTCGGCGTACGCCCGCAATCCGCTGGCGGACTTTGGTCGCCTGGCCACCTTGAATTCGCCGGATGCGCTGCAGTTCAAGCTGGATGTTCGGAACCAGCAGAGCCACCGACTCTTTGGGAGCTATCTGCGCAGGATTCCGGGCTTGTCGTTCGACGCCAACAACACCAGCATCGTGCTGGACCCGCGCCTCTTCGAGGGCAGCGAGACCCTCAACGATCTGCTGGTGATCCAGGATAAGGATAAGGACACGGATCCCGCCTTCACGGTCTTGGTAAGGGCGGAGATCTTCCACGGCGGCCTCTCCTACGACGGGAACGTGACTAGGTTTGTCTCCAGCTCCTTGGAAAGCGAAGAGGGTGCTTTGTTGGAAAGGAAACGCTCGCTGGTGGTGCGGAACAACTTCGCCCAGCCGCTCATCCTGTTCAACGTGAGTCTCACCCAGCCAGTGGACGAGTCCCTCTTGGAGGTCAGCCTACTGGGCGCCCCTGGGTTGCTGCTGCAGCCCGGCGACTCAGTGGAACTGCTGCGGCTGCACTTGCTCAACGACCAGGTGCCGTTCCAGTCCCATCTGCGAATCGAAACGAACGTCACGGTGTTTGAGCTGCCCCTGGTCTCGTGCAGCGGCCGCCTGCATGTCTCCACGCAGCCCTTCACGCTCAAGTTCGACCAGGACCAGGAGGAGGTCCCCTACAACCTCGATCTGGATCTGGGCACCGTGCCCTTCGCCGAGATGTCTCGCGATGGCTATGTGGTGGTGCGGAATGACAATCCGGTGCCGGTGAAGATCACCAATTGGTTCTTCAAGCACCCAAAGACCGTGTACTCGCAGAGCTCCTTTTTGGGCTGTCGGGAGAGCGCTCAGAACGAGACCAGTCGCTGGCGCCTTTGCACCGAGTTGGGTGCCGGCGACAGCGCCGTGTTCAAGGTGGCCATCCAGACGTACGAGGCGGAGGAAACCTCTGGAACCCTCAAGGTGTGGACCCCGTACGAGCTGATCCGCGTGCGCGTCAAGTTCGAGGCCTCCGTGGGGCAGCTGGAGATCGAACAGGAGCAGCTGGACTTTAAGAACTGCTTCCCTGGGAGGATGTGCAGCGCAGTGCTCAGCATCCGCTCGAGCTTCACGCAGCCGGTGCACGTGAAGAGCATATCCTTTGCCCGCCCGGTGGGGCTGCGCTTCAAGGACTTTAACGCCAAGGGCACCACGATTGCTCCTCAAACCCTAACCAAGGTGGGACGCATCTACTTCGAGCCGGCGGCCATGTGTCGCAATCAGTGCTACATCAAGGAGTTCACCAAGGAGCAGGAGATCTTCCCCGTCGACGCCAGCCGGACCCTGGTGAACAATAACCTCATCTACGATGGCGTGGAGCTCAGGCAGCGCACGGAGCTCTTCCGGCAGCTGCGACGGCAGCTGGCCTCCATGTCGCTGACGCTGCACAGCGAGGAGTTGCCGCCGCTGGAGCTGGACTTCTCTATAGCCATCGAGTGGCCCAAGCTGGTGCAGTTCCAGCCCATACCACCCACGCCGGCCATTGAGGTGGGGCAGGTGCAGCGCCAGTGGATCACGCTGAGCAATCCCTCCCAGCATCCTCTCCTGCTCGACTACTATCTGTCGGATCCGCTGTACGCGCGTCGCACTCAGATATCCCTGCCGCACGAGGTCATAGATGTTAGCTCCACGAGCTGCTACCTCACGGACAAGCAGGTCTTCTCTCTGCCGGATGCCGGGAACCCCATCTTGCTGCCTGGAGGAGCCAGCCTGAACATCCCCATTACGTTCAGTGCCCAGCAGCCGGAGAAGTACTGCACGCTGCTGCATGTGAGGAGCAACCTCACGCTGTACGAGGCCGTCTGGCTGCAGGCCCGGGCCGTGCAGTCGCAGTTTCGGTTTGGGAATCGGCGCCCTGGATCCGCCTCACCACTCCTCTTCGAGCTGGCCACCGATCAGTTCCAGGGCTGCGAGTCCGGCACGGGGGCAGTGGTGGCCAGTCGGAGTTTTACGGCCCGCAACTCGGGCGTTATCCCCATGCGGATTGAGGGCTTCCTTGTGGGCTCCCTGCCCTGCGAGGACTTTGGCTTCAAGGTGATGGACTGCGAGGGCTTCGACCTCGGCGAGAATGAGACGCGCAAGGTGGAGATAGCCTTCAGCACGGACCTGACCTCCTCCAGGGTCAAGCGCCCGCTGACGCTCCTCACGAACCTCACCTACGACATCAGCTATGTGATGCTGGCCCAGATGCCGGCGGAGAGCGTGGAGCTGTGCGCCTCTCACCTGGTCCGGCCGGGATGGGAGTCAAAGCTGAAGAATGCCGCTTTAGTGGTGCTCTTGGCCAGCTTTGGCCTCGTCCTGGTGGCCGCTGTCTTCGACGCGAAGGCCATAATGGCGCAGCAGAACGCCTACGATGCGGCCAGGAACAAGGGACCGCTGCAACCCACCTTTAATCTAAGGAACATAGTCAGAATGCAGGCGGAGGAGGCGGCGGCCAAGGCGGAGGCAGTGCAGCAGCAGCAGCAGAAGGCGAAGAACGGTCAGCTGAAGGAGCTGCGCAAGCGGAGTGTCCTAACCACGACAGCGCCTTCGCGGAAAGCCAAGTCTTCGTGGACGCCCTGGAGCATGGACATGAATGCGCTCAGCAAGCACCTGCAGAAGGCCAAGCCAAAGCCGGTTACTCCTCCCGCTCCTGCTTCCTCTATCCAACCAGAAGTGAAGCCAGCGAAGAAGTCCTCGCCACAGGCAGCTTCCGCCTCGGTTCCCGTCTCGGTTCGCCCACAGAAGAAGGTAAAGCCCACCTCCATAGTGTCCCCAGTGCCATCGAAACCCAAGCCGGAACCGGAGTTGTACGAGAAACCCTTGGTAAAACCGAGTCCCCCGCAGCAGGAGAACATCTCGCCCAAGCCCAACAGCAACAAGGTTCCCGAACAGCGCGTCGTGCTCAAGGAGCAGAACGGATCGGCCAAGAAAGTGGGCAAGACCCCGGGCAGGGAGCGGGAAAGGGAGCGAGAGCGAAGAAAGGAACAGAAGGCGATCAACGGCTCGGCAGGAACCAGGAGACCGGAGCGTAAGCAGCGCCAGAAGCTGAACTTTGGGCAACCTTCGACGAGCAGCACCTCGCCACCAGCCTCGCCAGATGCCATCAAGGTCATCTCCTCGCCCTGGGAGACGAGCAGCAAGGTCTCCTTCCGCGACGTGCTGCAGACGCCCGCCACCAATGGCCTGGACTGGAGTCAGGCCTCTTCTTCGAGTGATCTCGGGCCGATCGGGGACAGCCGAAAGAACTGCACGCCGCCGGCGGTGACGTCCCTATGGGAACCGCTCTCAGCCACGGCCAGCAACTCGCTGTTTGCCAACGCGGAGGTGGATCTGCCCACGGGAGATGGTAAGAAATTGTCAATAAATAATTGTTCAGTATCTTTCAGTACTTCTTTCCCCCTCTTCCAGCTATCTTCGAGCAGCAGGAGCGGGAGCGACAGCAGTGGCAGCGCAGCGAGCTGATTATGCAGCAGCAGCTACTCCTCCAGCAGACCCAGCAGCTGGAGCTGCAGCAGCAGCAGCAGCAACAACTGCTGGCCAATATGGAGACGAATAACTGGGCCAACCACTGGTCGCCCCTGGGATTCACCTCCTGGCCGGACAACAGCTTGGGCGTCATGCGTCCGCCGCCAGGTCTGGAGCAGACGACCTTGGCTCCGCGTCAGATGCTGGGAACAGCGCACAATCTTGCACAAGAACCGGGGGCAGCAGCGAGCGCTAGAGCTGAGCCAACCGTTCCCACGCAGTACGATCCCTTCACCTCGCCCAGCTCAATTTGGTCGGACACCTGGCGCCAGTCCTCGCAGCGCAACAACAACCATAACTGAGGTTAGGACGAGGAGCAAGCTCACTGATCAAACCGAATCAACCAAATGAAATTCTTACCACTTAGGACACCTAGGATACGCGACGCAGGACGCAGGAGGAACGCAGCATGATCTTTTCCAATTTGACTTTTGACTAATAAACGCAAAGATACTGACTTTCATATCAAACTTTGTTCATTGTTTTTGCTCGTGATTCCATCTTCAAATTAACACTATCTACTTTTCCTTGTACGTGATAACGCTCTTCTCGATGAGGTCCGGCACCTCCACGGCCAGCCAGGGAGCGAGCTATAGGGAAGAGAGAGATTGCCCATTAAATACAGTACAGTACAGGTTAAGGGAGGCTTAAGACGACAACACTTACGCCCAGTGCCATGGCGTGGGCGATGCCGAACTTTGGCACATTGCGCGCCCACAGGGGCTTGAAGTGATCCGTGAGGCAGATCTTTCCGCCGCGATACATCTTTGCCGTCTTGCCATCGAGCTCTGGCAGAGCGATCTCCGGCGCGGTCGTTGGGTATGTCACTGGAATGTCGAACTCCACGTCGAACTCGTACTTGAGCAGGTTGTGCATGTACCAGCACTTGCCGAACCACTTGGTGCCCTCCTTGTTGGACTCCAGGCGGAACCAGTCGCTGCCCGACTGCTTGTTGTTCTCCACGTACTGAAGGATGGGAAATATTAGTGGGACTCCTTATCGCGATTACTAACTAAAGCAAGTCACCTTGATCAGCGCCTGGTACTCCTCTTTCAGGCGCTGCACCCACACGTCCTTCTCTCGTGGTCCAGCGCGAATCTGAAGCAGGGGAATGCTGCTCAGGGTTTTCCGGGTGCTATCGTCCACCATTGTGTCCTGATTCTGGCCAAAAACAAGGAAAACCCAGGGGAAAACAAATCCGTTGACACGTTCACGTTTGCAGGTGGGCGAAAGAGACAAATGCAACAGCTGAGCGAGGCGGGCGTAGGCATGGGCGTTGTCAGGAGCATATTGTAGGGGGTTATGGGGGAAATGGGGGATGTTGTCTTCCTAGCATTATATGATGTCAGGAAAATGCTAATATAAGCTTTAAAGGTTGCCTGTAATTATGTTTTTAAGTAGCCCCCTTTTTACATGCTCTCCACGCCCATGCATACGCAGAGTTGTCATCAGACATAATTAAAACAACAGGTTTAGGGTTACCACTTGCTTTTTTTTATCGTTATCAGAAATTACTAATTAAATAACACTTTCTGCGTAATATTAAAATTAAACAATAATCTACAGGAAATTAAATAAAAAAACCTATATTAAAAAATAAAGAAATGTGCAATCGATAGTCATCGATTCGTTGGCGCCAAAACAGTTGCGAAATCAAAAGTATGAGTGTTTTCGCTTCACATAATCAGGAAATATCTCGGTGTTTCAGGTTCCAATCACGAATATAAAGGCCGAGTGGACGGGCATTCTGCTCAAACAATATTTGCTCGTCTCGCGATAAGCATCAAATCTAGGAGAGCTCCAGTGATAGTGTGAAATTAAGCAAACAAGACGTTGAGAAAGTAAACAGATTTGGCTCTCAGTGACTGTGAATATTTAAGTTGCCTAATTACAAACAAGTAAGTGTCGATTTGGATCAAGTTATCTTTCTTAATTTAGATTAAGGCCTTGTTGTGAAATGGGAAATTTTTAATTTCGTAATTTCGCACGCACAAAGTTGGGAAAGTACTTTGCGAAAGGAAATTACAATCTTAAAGTGCTAACTTGTAATACAAATTTTGACTGAAATGGAAACTAACTGTTAGTATAAAGGATACAGGATATACTCGTCAGATTTTTATCAAATTCATGGTGTTAAATGTGTTAAAGTTATAATCAGTTGTCTTTAGAAACAAAGGCATTAGGCAAGTTGAGAGCAATCATAGCAAAAAATATTCATAATAGACGGATTCGCGGATTCTGCGAAAAAAATTTTAAAATCGATTTGAAAATCAAGTCTCTAACTTTTAAACTTAGTGGTTAAATTGCCAAAATCAGTTTAGTAATGCAAATTGGACCAAAACGATCGCAAGAAACATTTGATCCTACATAAGATTTTGATAAAATAATTATATTTTAGTCAGTCAAATATCTTTAAGGACGATTGGTATGCATTTATACATATATTCAGGTTAATAGGTTTTAGACAGACCAAGAAACTTTTAATGGGATCAAAAAAATCTCCTTTAATGCATTACATATCATGTTCCATACTATATAATGTAATACTCATATTTAAACAGGAAACCCGATTAGAACGGATGTTTTTTTTTGGGACTAGACTTGTTTAATAAAAATATTGGGAAACCCTGGACGGGGAATCACTATTAAGTCTTAAGTTAGATTACAATTGAAAACCCCCTATAAAGCCATCAAAGAATATATGGTACATACATATTTAGGTCTGGGAACCACTTGGTATTATAATAGGGATCGCAAGTAGATCTTGGGGGAGGTCCCTAGAAAAGGTCAGATGTGTGGCTTGCAAAAATATTCCATTGGTAAATAAGTCGGTATTATGAGGAACGAAAAACAAGGCAGCTGGAATTTGTCTCGTCATTTCTATGGCACAGATTGAGGATTCCGCAGAAGACTAGAAATTGTACAAACACTCGCCGATGGATGGTACCTTTGAACCGGGCATGATAATGCCAATCCGCTGATAAGAGGCAAATCCACTTCTGCAACCGCCTCGAACCGGTTTGTCCGTCTGCCCCGGAGCCTGGAAGCTCGGCTTGATCGTCGTCAAAATAAGATTACCAAAGCTGAACCATGTGCTATATGTGCGTTTATAAATTACCAGATTCGACCTTAATCGCTGATAACGCCGGCTCCGATGTCCGTTATACCAGTTCACGATGAGCGGCCTGCAGTCGGACAAACCGGTTATAGCCGGTCGATCCCATCGGAGCAGGGCTTTTCAATTCAAAACATCTGTAGAGTGTCTGATTTGGATTTTATTAGGTCAAAGGGTCACTTAGGGCTAGCATTCGGCTCCCGTGCTTACGGCTGCCGCCGCTCCTGCGCCTCCGTCAAGCCGGGCCTCCGTCGTCTTGCGCACGCTTACGGCAATGATCGTGTCCGATTTCCGTGCCGAGTACTGGCGCTTGTGGCGGTTCTCCTCCCACTCCTTGCGATGCACCTTCTTCCGGTGGGCATGCATGTTGGCGTTCGAGTTGAAGGTCTGCGGACAGTGGGGGCAGGTGTACAGCACCTCCCCGGTATGAGTGGTCATGTGCTCCTGCAACGATTTTTTCGATGTTTTACTAGGGGAAAATCGATACTATCGATGTTTTCTAAGCCATAAAAATTATATTATCGGCAGATGAAGCCTTGAGTGATGCCATTTTCTCACTTAAAACGATTCCTGCTTTAAGGGATTAATTCCCATTCATGATCTAACCAAATATTTCCCTTCCAATATTCGAGAGAGTATCGTCACGATAATTTTAAAGGCTTAAAATGGAGTCTAATCGGTCTAATCAAAACATCGATAGTGCGAAAAACAATCGGTGGCTTTAAAAAAAGTATAAGAAATCGATAATATCGATAGTGCTCCGATGTTTTGCCAGCATTAATTAGAAAGGTTAAATATATTACCTTTAGCTCGTTGGGACGCTTAAAGGCCTTCTCGCACATCGGACACTGGTGCGTGCGAGCCGTGTTGTGGGTGTACTTCAGGTGGTGCTGATGCGCCTGCAGGCTGGGCGAGATCTTCAGGCAGTGCTCGCACTGCATCGGCTGCAGATTCTCGGCGGTGTGCATCATCTTTATGTGCCTAGCCAGGCCATATTTGGTGGTCAGCTTCGAGTCACAAAGATGACAGCTAATGGCTGCCTGTGGAGCGCCCGTGTGCTCCTCCATATGGCGGGCCAAGGCCTCCCTGCCGCGGATTGACTTGCCGCAGACATCGCAGATCTTGGCATATAAATTCAGGTGGACCAGCTTCACATGCTGCTTCATCAGGTACTCAGTGGGGAAACTAGGCAAAGACCAGGGTTTATCAATAACCAAAGATGATTCAAAGAGGATTTACAAAAACTTTAAAGGTGGCTGCTAATTATGTGCTTTCAGCGTAACCCCCCTTTTACATGCTCTCCACGCCCATGCATACGCAGAGTTGTCATTAGTTATAATTAAAACAATAAGTTTAGGGTTACCACTTGCATACGCAGAGTTGTCATTAGACATTATTTGAACAACAGGTTTAGGGTTACCACTTGCTGTTCTGTTACCGTTATCAGAAATAAACAATTGAATAAAATTATAGACTCACGTCTTCTCGCAGTTTGTGCACTTGATCTGCCACTGATCCCGGGGAATGTGCGTCAGCTTGTGGCGCTCACACACCACCGAGCTGTAGAAGCTCTTGGAGCAGTGCTCGCACTGGTAGAGGCGTCCGTTGGCCTTGATCTCGTGCATGCGCATGTGCAGCTCCAGACTCCGGCGCTGGCCCATCACGCGCGAGCAGATGGTGCACTTGAAGAGTTCCGGGTCCTGGTGGCGGCGCAGGTGGTCGACGAGGACGCCTCGCTTCCAGAACTTGCGGTTGCAGCACGTTGAGTAGCCGCGCTGCTTGTGCTCGCGCCGCACATGCACCAGCATCTCCGAGAATCCCTCCATGGGCGAGCTGCAGACGGGGCAATGGACCTTGTAGTGCTCCCGAATGTAATCGTTGAATTCCTTCGACTTCGCCATGTTCGGCACACCAGTTCTCTTTGGCTTTGGCCGCTCAGGCAGGCGCACCTTTCCCCGCCCACGGCCACGTCCACGCGCTCTGGGACGACCGCGAGCTTTGCGCTGGACCTTGGGCTGCGGTATCTCCGCCAATAATTCATTATCCTCACCATCGTCCTCGCAGCCGCTTGGCATGTACTCGTGCTCCTCCTGGTCTTCCAGCACATCGGCTATGGTCAGGTCCGCCTCGGGGTACTCAATTTTGATCTCGTTCAAGTTGATCTGTTCCAGCACGCTCTTGAGCTCCTCGCTGGCATCCTTTACCTCCGTTTTGCGGGGACGTCCTCGCCGGCGCTTTACGGCAGCCGCCACGCTCTCTACTTCCTCACTCTTCACCACCCCATCGCCTCCTCCAAGAATTGTAGAAAGCACTTCTGTGGGCAGAGAAGCCACCGTCACATGTGTCGTCTCCTCCAGTGCCTTGTGGGCCTGCTCCACCATGCTGTAGAAGCTGTGGAAGAGCAGCAGCTGCTCCAAGCAACCGCCGCATACGTAGCCGCTGCTTGAGTCATGTACCTGCCAGTCGGGGGAATCCGCATTAATGGGAAATACGAGCCGGGCGTGGAGCACTTATTGTTTACCCGAAGCCAAAAGTGTTGCTCGATGATGCGTCGCAGGCCCACGGTGTCGGCCCTCTCAGAGGCGAACTGGATGTTGCCCACGACGTCGTCCGCATGCTCCGTGCACAAAAAACACGGCATTTCTAGTTGAGGGAAGCGGTAAATGTGTAAAAAGAGCGCTCAAAATGCGTTTTATTTCCAACTAGAAGCGATCCGTGGCGCAGCTGAGGGGTGTCGTCACTAGTCGTTATCGATAGGCCGCTGATCCGTGGCGCAGCTGACCGGTGCCATCACTAACAGACCTTTGGAGTTAATTTATTTTAATTTAGGCTTTAACTCGGCTTAATTTGTTAATACGTTGTTTACGAAATGGCCACGCAAATTGGGGGAACGTCCGAGACAAGCCATTCGCCTCGCCACCGACGAGTAAGTGCGCTGTGGGCTGGCTTATCGGGAGACGCACGTTGCCACACACCTAGCTAGACGCCATAAACAAAAGATGTCGTTTTAACAATCCCAAACTTATCTCTGCTCGCCTCTTTCCAGCCAGTTTAATCTTAATCGGAGAGCACTGACATGGAGGTGCAAACGAGCCGTGTTGTTCCCGATGGCGGCTACGGCTGGGTCGTGGTGGCCGCCGTGGCCTTGATTAATGTAAGTTACAACCGAAATTCCCATTGGAACTGCACGGGCTAAGGAAACATATCATATTTCGCTTGCAGATGACTAACCAGTCCATTCTGTCCGTATTTGGACAGCTCTTTGTGAGCGAGCTGCGACTGATGAACGAGGACACCTTCACAGCGGCCCTGATCACCAATCTGAACAGCCTGGCCCTGAACTTTTCGGGCCTATTCATTGGTCCGGCCATCAAGAGCTTCAAGCCACGCAATGTGGCGGCCACGGGCTGCGTCCTGGTCTCCCTGGGCCTGGCCCTGTGCGCCTTCGCCACCAAAAGCTGGCACTTCATTGTGGGCTACAGCTTCTTTGTGGGCTTCGGCCTGGGCCTCATCTCGCCCTCCACGTTCATGGCCATCAACTCGTACTTCAGCAGCAAGCGGGGACGGGCGGTGGGCGTGTCCCTGGCCGGCGCTGGAGTGGGACAGGTGCTCATACCTCACCTGGTGCGGTACCTGCTGGAGAACCACGGTTTTCGCTACGCCGTCCTGGCCATGTCGGCTCTGTCTCTCATTGGGGTGAGTTCCGAAGGATTTCCGATCTTGAATATCGATTTAAATGTTCATTTTCCCACTCAGCTCTTTGGTGCTGCGTTCTTGAAGCCCCTGAATCCGCCGGCCAAGCACAATAACCGCCGACACATGCGCCTTGTGGCCGAACCGGATGCCGAGAAGGCTCAGCCCAGTCCCTTGCAGGTGATGATTGTGGCACCCAGCCAGGGCAAGAGCGAGGAGCTCCCACCGACGAAGACAGATACTCTGTGCAGCAGGATGGGGCAGCGCCTGGTGCAGGCCATGGACCTGGAGCTGCTCAAGGACCTGGTGTTCTGGAGCATCATTGTGGGCATGGCCCTGGTCTACACGGCCACCGTTAACTTCACGATGATCTTCCCCGGCTTCCTGGAGCAGACGGCGGGCCTGAACAGCCAGCTGGTGGCCTTCTGCCTGTCCGTAGTGGCGGGAGCCGATATCATCTGCCGCCTGCTGTTGCCCATCATCACGGACCACCTGAGGATCCCCTACCGCGTGGTCTTCCTGCTCGGCACCGCCGGCCTCTTTGTCGCCCGCTGCGTGCTGGCCGAGAGCCAGGACCTGGCCGCCATCATTTCCATGTCCATACTGATGGGCGTGATGAAGTCGGCCACAGTTATCAACAACAACCTCACCGTGTCGGCGCACTGTCGCCCGGAAAAGCTGGCCGGCGGACTGGGCCTGAGCATGATGTCGAAGGGAGTGATTGTGGTCAGTGTGGGCCAGCTGCTGGGATGGGTGCGTGACTATGCCGACTCCTACGTCATGTGCCTGTACGTTCAGGGAGCTATTCTCCTGCTGGTGGTGGTCGTTTGGACCCCGGAGGTCTTCTACCGCCACCGCAGGCAGCGACGCACCAGTTCCAAGTCCATGGACACCACCGAAGACGCCGCCGAGGAAGTGACCAAGCTCAACTCGTGAAGCGAGCCCGCCACTGGCCTGGACTAGAGTTTAAGTGAAGTATTGACTGCCATGTGATAGGCGGCGCATGGAAGAGGCTTCCTGGGAGTCGCCGCAGTAGTTATCGGGGTTGTGAGCCAGTGTCGGGAGCAGGACTATGATTTTAGGATTAGGTTTTCGACTATTTATTACCATTTAGCCCCTAGAGACTTATCTTTTGTACTGCCTAAAGGGCCAAAATACAATATAACCCAGTATCCATATTACAAAAACCAAGTTTATTACCATGAGGCGAGTTTGCAACTCCGTCTCGGATCGATCTTATGCGTTAATTGGCAACAAAGCCATTACCTATGCCGTGATGAAGCTGGGAGTGCTCGAGACCTCGGAGGCGCCCGACTCGGTGTTGTAGAACAGGCGGCGCTCGATGCCGTCCTTGTTGATGATGCCGATGCGCACCACTCCGCCGGAGCTGCCGTCATGGTAGATGGCGTGCTGGACAGCTGTGGGCGAGAGGGATTGGGGTTATCTCTATTTAAATTCCAGAGATTCTAAAAAGTGCCACTCACCCTTCTTGACGAAATTCACGCACTCCTCCTGCGGCATGTTGGGACGATAGTGCTCGCGCACGAACCCGTAGATGAAGCTCGATCCGGAGCCACCAATTGTGCACGCCTCACGTGTCAGCATTCCGCCCAAGGGTATGCTGTACACCTGGCCACCAGCCTGAGCATCCCATCCGGCCACAATGATGCCGGCGAGCAGGGAATCGCGATAGTTGTAGCAGAAGTTGCGGAACTCGGAGGCAGCCTCGAAGACCAGAGCCTCCTTGTTGGTCTGGTTCTCGTGGTAGTTCAGCGAGTAGGCCACGATGTCGGCGATGGCCTGGGTGTCGGCGGCGGAGCCACTGCGGCAACAGTAAATCTTGTCCGTGATGCGGGTCAGCTTGTCGGTGACTCGATTGGCCACATAGGCGCCGGAGCTGGTGCGGGAATCCGCTCCAATCACGACTCCTCCGTCAAACTCCACCGCCATGATGGTGGTCTGAAACGCAGAAAGGCGACATTAATGCAAGGTTGATGGATGCAATGCGGGGGTATACTCACGCCGGTGCTGACGGGTGTATCGGTAAAGTCAAAGTCATCCATTTTCTTCGTTTGAGTGCTAAATTTAATATGATTTGATTCTTCACAAAAAGCCGCACGAATGACTGGCTTGTTTTACGAATGTTACAAATAGTGATGCACAAAACATCGATGCTGCTATCGATACTTTTTTGGAAGGCCATGGTACAATTTTAATAAGGTAGTCTCATCAACTAGACTTGCTAGAAATAATTTTACAAGCTCTGCATAAGAGCCTTGTTACAAAAGTTAACTTTGAAATATAATACTGAAAAATAAAATAAGTATAATAAGTTAAGTTATGGTACATTTAATATATAAAAAATGAATATAAAAATGATTCAGCTATTATAGACGGGAAGAAGAAGATGAAAAAATAGGTTCCCCGGATCAGCATTCAGCGTGGTTACCACTTCTTGATAGCAAGAACTCGTTGGGAATTCTAGGGCAATGCAAGTGTATAGTTTCACAAGGGAAGTCGGAGGAGAATGAGAAAGAAAGAAGAAGAGACAGAGAAAGGGAGAGAAGCTCTATCTCTCTCCGCTCTCAGAGAGACATGCTAGAAAGGGAAACACTGTCAAGACTATCGTCTTCAAGAAAGGGCAGCTCTTTCGATGACACTACCTTACATGATAGTATCATGAAAGTGGTGGGAAACTTTGCTTTGAATAACAACGTAATCAAACAACGTGAAGTGATCAAAAACGTAATCTTTTAACAGGAGGAAATACTTTAATCATTTGCATTAAAAATCTAGGTAAAATTGTTTAGCTTAAAATATACATCAAATTGATAAAATACTTATCACGAATAATATCGATATGCGATATATCGGGGGAAAAATATCACGACATAAATATTTATTTTCATGGGAAAAATATCGATATATTATAAAATCCCTACTTTTAGAATTAATTCTATTCTCTTCAGTTTCTTGGTTTCCATTAGCTCCTCTATTTTAATTATAGCAGGATCGACGGCTGCAACGCTGTGGCGATAAGAGAGCGCCGCCCGAAACGTAAGTGATAAGAGTGCTTTGCTTTTACTGTCGTCGCTCGGCAAACAACGAGCAGAGAAAATTCAGTGAAAAATCAATTCGTGTTATGTAAGCTCAGCCTGCGCTCGAATAACCGGAAGCTTTGTGTCATTGTTCGCAGATCCCGATTAGCCGCAACTGGAACGGACCATGAAAACAACCAATCTCGGCCTGTATGCTTTCCGTTTAACCTTCGGTCAGGTGAGCACTCGCACATTAAACCAGATAAACGGGAACCCGCGCCCGCACGTGGCGAGTTTCGGGGGCAGCCACACTCGAACGGTTACCCACACACACATCCACACGACACACGCTCGGAATGGAGCAGCTGAAGGTAGGAGATCCGTGCCAAGAGTGCCTGGCAGAGGGCAGGCATCACAAGCTGCGCCTCTTCTACCTAAATCTCGAGGAGGATCAGCTGCTCAAGTGCGAGGCCAGGACCTGTTTGTGGCCACACAACGATGAGGTCTCCTCAGACGAGGAACTTGACTTTGAGGCACCAGCTCCTACACAATCTCTGCCTTCTCTGCTGGAAGATCTCCCTGCTGCTCAGTCGACTACTGCTCCATGGGAGGAGGCTTCTAACCCCTTCGGCGACCCCGTTGGGGGCGATGATGACGAATTTATCCTTCAGCTGCTGCAGCAACTGACACCTGCCACAGAAGAAAGCTCTGCTGACTCCGCGCAAGAACCTGAATTGAATCTCAACTTCCTGCCGGATCCGCCACCAGAAGTAAAGCCCAATCTGGAGCTGCAGCTACCAGATTTGAGCTGCCTCAAGCCAGAGATTAAACCCCAAAGAGCTACGATAGCCAAGGCGGAAATACCTCTCCTGCCCGCCAAACTAATGGCCCCGCCAAAGCTCATAGCTCAAGGAAGCCAAATTAACTCCAAGGCCAAGCAGCCAGCTGCAAAAACACAGATCCCCGCGAGGCAAGAGCAGGAAATACCGCTTCAACCCGCCAGGCTTATGACTGCACCCAAAAATAGCCCACTGGGAGATCCCTTCAGCAGTCCGCCGAAGAAGGCATCCACACAGCCACGCAGTCCCGCTGCTGCAGCCCAACCGGCCTTCAATATCATTATCAGTATTCCGGAAATAAATCCAAACCCGACCAAGTCCTTTTTGGACGCAGTCAGCCGTCATTCCGCAGTGGCAAAGCCCGCGACCCGTGGCGGAGGAAGGAGCACTCAGCGGCCGGCCACGGGCAGAAGGCCTCGCACCCAGGCGGTGATGCAGATGATCGAGAAACTGGAAACCAGCGCAGAGGCCAAGCGAACGTCATGAGTAACTGGACTATTTTTTTACGTTTACCGAGTATTTCAAATAAATTTGCATATGAAATTATGCATGCATCCACCGGACCCCCGAATTCAAGTTCGTTTATTTATAAACAATTCCGCTTTGTTTGTATTCTCTTTTTTTTTTTTGGCGACGCGATTTGCGAAATATTAATGCGCGGCACGCGTCCACCGCATGTTCAAGTGGCCAGGAGAGATATGTAGCGGCCATTCTGCTATCGGCAGACGTGAACTTTGGAAAGGAGGTCGCAGCAACTGCGTCACGCGGAGGAGAGCGGTTCCTTTCAAGCCGAGATTAGCCGTGGAGCGTCACAGCCTGTCTGCGGGAGGCGCAGTATCTAATCGGGCATTACATCGCCCCCGCCCCAGCCCCTCTTGCCCAATATCAGTTCAATGAACGTGGGAATGTGTGTGGGGTAATCGGTTTCGTGCGGCCAGAGCACTTGAACCTCGTTGCCAACGGCACCGTTGTTTTCTGCTGCGTAGTTTGCATTACTCAGTGGGCGAACGGCGCCGGGCAGTGGGCCAAGTTTATGGTTTGTTTGGGCAGCTATAAATACCCGAAAAGAGACAACATTGTTAATCGTTCCCTTATCTCTTCCACAGGCGCCGCCGGTGTCCGCACAGGCCACGACGCACCTCAGCCATGGCTACACCACCCGCTCGTCGGCGCCCAACCGTGTGGTGACCCGCTCCGCCACCATGCTGGCCATCTTCGGGATTGCCCTCTCCTCGTTCAGCCTGAAGCAGCTGCTGGCCAAGAAGCAGAAGCACCAGGGCCTGCGCAAGCTCTAACCAAGGAACAGAATGAAGAATGAAGTCTAGCCCACACCATCGGCAGGAGGAGCCATGTTCTGAGCCCGCACATTCAATTAGTTCATCACCATGTTGTATATTTGCCTAAGTTAAGTCATCCACACTCATACAGACAGCGGAAGCTCGGGCATGCTGCCAGGATTATTTTATACCCATCCTCGTTAAATCTAGAGGAGATAGATATATTTTCTTGTTTACACATGCACACACTAAAAGCCAACTAAAAGGAATACATTTGTGATAAAACGCGTATGAGTGTAGCCTAGCAGCTAGCAAACTGAACGAACGAAGAACGAAGGAATCAATGGAGTAGAAAATCGCTAAATTTACGGAACTCAAAATTATCGTTACCCCCTTTTAGTTATATATATTTTATGTGTAAACAAGTCCATCATATACGTATATTTATTTACAATTTGTATGCAGATCAGAGAAACGACTTAGTTAGAAGGGATAGAAACTGTAGTGACATCGTTGGATTCGGCAGGCTGCGACAGTATCCACGAAACCAACTAGTTGTAGTTCCTTATTCTAATAAATGCATTATATTCAATTGGATACTTTTGATTTTTATTTTATTTCGACACACCTATATAATAATATATAATACAAAAATACTCAAATGTTTTGAAATAACCAATTGTCCTGAATCTCATATACCTGCTTGGCAGAGCTAACAAATAAATAAAACTACTAAATTATTATTCTTGATTCCTCGAATTCTCAACCGAAGCCCAACATGACATTGGAAAATTCCTGATAAGCTTAAAACTTTTGGTGTTGTCATTTTGAATTTTGCGCCGATAAGTTTTGAACTTGAGTTTGAAGAGGGTAACACTGATACTCTATCGATATCGATTCAAGAACAAAATGTTTTCGATAAAAGAGATATCGATATGTATGGTAATTTTAATAATAACGTTTGCAATTCTATATCACTTATAATCAATGATCACATTGTGCAGGTTAATGTAGCCAATATGCCAATATGTTAAAAGTTATTTGTAGCTTCTTCCACTCAGTTAATTAAAAATGTTTCGATTATTATTCGATACTATCGATAACAATTTATGTCATTGTTAAATTTTTTCCTGTATTATCATATATCTGATATATGTACCTGGTTTGCTATTCTAGAGAGATCAGTTTAATTAATCTGGAAATGCAGGAATGCATAATGACATTGGAAATTGGAAGTCTTTGGTTGCCTGATAAGCTAAAAACTTTTGGTGGACTCATTTTGAATTTTGCGCCGATAAATCTTGAACCTTACTTTGAAGTGGGTAACACTGATACTCTATCGATATCGATTTAAGAAAAAATGGTTTTCGATAAAAGTGATATCGATATGTATCGTAATTGTAATAATTACTTTTACAATTCTATATCACTTATGATTAATGATCACATTGGGCAGGTTAACGCAGCCAATATGCCAATCTGCTAAAAGTTATTTGTAGCTTCTTCAATTCAGTGAGTTTAATTTTTTTTCGATTATTTATCGATTCTATCGATAACTTTTTATGTAATTTTTAAATTCCTTCTTGTATTATCAAATATCTGATATACCTGGTTTGCTCATCTAGAGAGAACAGTTTGTTTAATCTGGAAATGCAGATCGATTACCGATATTTTCGGTCACTTGACATTGATAATACCGGACTTATTGATCTTTAAATTTTAATTAGAACCTAATATAGAAAAATGTAAACATTGAGAACATTTAAAAATATATAGGAAAATGCTGTGATCCAGATTTATAATTCTAAGGGTACCCTACAGTTAAGCTTTTGGCGCTTTAAATTTGTCTCTCTCTTAATTTATTATCTTTTTCGGGTTATTTTTAGCCGCTTTAAATAAGCTATTTGCTAAAATTTCTAGACATGATTTTATAAATTATGCAGTAAAAGATATCGATGTTTAATACGGTCACACTAATATAGCTGCTTGGAACTGGTTCACTATGTCGATTGCAAATCTTATTTGCAAATTTACTAGTGCTGGGGGGATTTAAATAGTAATTCAACTATATTAAGCGTTTATTTCAAACAGAATAACGCGATTTACTTACCTTTCTCACTTAACCAGATCAAATTTCAACTCCCACTGTTCTCTTTCTCGACGCGCTCGGGTTCTTATGGACGAGCAGCGAGGGGGAAAGAGACGACTAGTCTGTTGTAGGGTTGCCGAGCTCTGCAAAGTTTGAAAAATGAGTATTTATTTTATTTTAAAATTAATAAAATTAGCTATTATAGTATGGAATTTGATGATATTTATTAGTTTGTGATCTTTTAATTCGTTTTTAAGGTTAATTTCACTTTTTAACCAAACTAAAAGCTGAAAGATCAATGTTTTGAAGAGGGCTTTTAGAGAATTATGCCGATCTACCGGATCACAAACGTAGAAGCTCAAATTTGCGATAAAACAGACAAAATTATGACCTACAAAATCGGGTATAAATCAGTATCCAAACTTGTTATATACACTTCGTACAGCTTCGGAACCAGCCGAAGGGGACGCCATATTGAAATTTCAGCTGGCTGACATTCTCGGGTGAAAAAATCTTTTCAGTCCCATTTTTCCGAGCGCATCGAATGTGAATAATAGAAATAAATTATTTTTACGAATTGCAAAAGATCTTTTGCCGGCAAATCGCAGCGAAAAAGAGGCAAACACGCGCGAAGTGCAGTGTTGTTGTTGTTGGCAAACAATAAATAGAGCGATTAGCGCGCCGCTTTGTTGTTGCGGCGGCCAGCGCATTGTGAATTCGACGGGAAGTTGGCATTTTTTGGGAGTTTGCACGTGGACCAGGAGGAGCAGGACTAGGACCAGGCCCCGACATGAGCACTCCCGGCAGCGATGTGGCGCTGGTTAAGGCGGCCACACCATCGCCCTTGCCGCTGGCCAAACTTGACGTGGACTTTACGGGTAAGTGATCCAGCGGAGCAAGGAAGAGGCAATCCCAACTAACCTGCGCTTCGCCAGGTTCCAAGTTCGACATGCACACATCGCTCTCCGACGAGGAGCGCCGCTTCTACCTGAAGGTGTACCCCACCGTGGACGTGGTGAACCAGCGCAAGGTCCACTGCACCGTGTGCCGCCTGCACCTGGGCACGGCCCCCGCCTCCGAGAACAACATCAAGATGCATCCCATCCTGCGTGTGACGCACTGCGTCAAGTGCCATGACTTCTACAACAGCGGCGAGTTCTCCAAGGGCGAGGATGGCTCGGAGCTGTACTGCCGCTGGTGCGGCCAGGGCGGCGAGGTCTACTGCTGCTCCACCTGCCCGTATGTCTTCTGCAAGTCGTGCATCGTGAAGAACCTGTCCAAGGGCGTCATAGTGGACATTGAACAGAACGAGCACTGGAACTGCTTCAACTGCACCTCCAAGATCTTGTGGCCCCTGCGGGCCCAGCACTGGGCGCTGGTCAACTACATTCAGTCCACGAAGAAGTGAGTTCGGACTACCTTTCCTTTGGAATTAATTCCTGAAATCCCTTCCTGAAATCCTTAGAGCCATACAGACTTCGCAGCTGCCCGAGCTGGAGTCCCGCCGCCAGATGCTCAAGGACAACAGCAACTGCTGCCGGCTGGCCAAGTCGAAGGCCACCGGTCTCTCGGACTCCATGGAGAGCCTGGAGTCGAATGCATCCAGGCGCAGCCAGGGCAGCTCGGCCAACTCGGGTAAGAGAACGATACCGCCCAAACCGAGTCCGGGACCGGCGGCCAAGCGCCCAAAATCCTCCAACGACGAAGTGGTCTGTACACCCGATCTGCTGAGCATGCTGGAGCCGGACTGCCAGCTCTCCATGCTGCCCAAGCCGCCGCCGGGCCGTCAGCCGGGGCCACCGCCTAGCATCACCACCACCACGCCGAGGATTGTCACCGTCCAGCAGAACTACACGGGACCGAGTCCCAGCAGCAGCACCAGCAATGGCTCCTCTCCCTCGATGGGAGCGCCACGCAACAGCCTGCCGCCGCCGCTGGTGCTCAGTGGCTCTGGGATTCGCTATCGCCAGACCACGCCCAGCGGGGTGACGAGCGTGCGACGCACTGTGGTGCCCAATGCGGTGCGGAACAGTGGTCCCGTCTTCCACACCATCAACGGGTTCCGGGTGGATTTGAACAGCGCGGCGCAGCAGGACTCCTACCGCCTCCCCAATGGCAGACTAATCCAAGTCAAGCGCCAGATGCCGCTGCCCAACCAAGCGGCGCCCACGTCACCCATGGTCATGCCCCCCATGAACTCGGGTGTGGTCATTCGAGCCCGAACCCCAGCTCCAGTGGGAAGGCCGCCCATGCAGGGCAACGCCTTCGGCAGCAACATGGGCATCTACAATCCGCAGACGAATCAGCAGCAGCGGGCCCCGCAAATCGTGCGAATCGGTCAGAACCAGGCAGCTCCATCTCCCCAGGCCCCAGCGCCGAATGTCAATGGAGGAGGCGGAGGCGCAGGGCAGACCCTAATGATCACCCCAGTGCCCGCACCTCCCAAGACCCCAAGTCTGGTAAGGCACAATTTCCCCAACACCACTTTGGGACAGGCACGGTCCCAGCTGCAGGAGCAGATCTTCAGCGCCATGGACATTTGCACCCACCTCACCGGCAAGGTGGTGTCCCTCACCCACTCCAATGCGTACAACCAGGTGCGCAACTATCTGGATCTCAAGGAGCTGTACATCCACATGTCCTACCTGATGACCTACGCCATCGGGCGGTTCAAGCATCTGCAGGAGAAGTGCCTGGTGGACATGCGCGAGATGGGCTTCAAGAACGATGCCAATAGCCTGGAGAACGGTCAGCTGGCAGCCGGTGAGTTTTATTTATTATTATATTATTTTTTAATTTATTAATGATAAGTTTGAGGGCGGCACCCTGTTTTGTAGTAGAGCTGTAAAACTATCGATGCTATTATAGATTTTATCGATGGTGCTGTACTCCACGTCACTATCGATTGTTTTTTCCACCATCGATACATCGTGTTAGCAGTAAATCAGTGAATTCATATAAAATTTACAAGTTTTTGCCAATAAATATAATATTAAAAAAAATATAGTCATAAATTCTTATATTCTAAAGAACGGACGAAAACATTTTTATTTAATTTCTAATCGTTAATATCAAAAACTATCCTTATATAAAATCTATATAGACAGTAATGTGATTAAATTTCTTTAATTTTTTTAATGCATCAAATCTTATTTAAATTATGACATTTAATCTGGTTTGTTAAGCAAAATAATATTTTTTTTACCCTTTTTATTTTGTTGATCAATGGTTTGGACTATCACAATCGAAAATATCGAGTAAGGGCACTATCTATGTTTTTACAGCTCTATTTTGAAGTGATTTAGAAGGAATATAATAATAATAGCCTATTTACACTTACATGAGTTACCTATCGATATCGCGGTTAACTTAAAACTCAGAATGAACGTTTACACCGCAGAAACGCAAACACCGTATTATTAGAGGGTTAAGTCTTTGGGAATAAGTTTTAAGGAGGAATTGGAATTGGAGGAGCTGTAAGCTCCTTAGTATCCCCACCCCTAGTCCTGTCTTTGGTGCTTATTTTCGACACATGGACGGGCGTTGTCACTGCATTTTCGGTTTCCGTATCTAATAGCCTATTTACACTAACATGAGTTACCTATCGATATCGATATCGGAGTTAACTCAATAACGCAGAATGAACCGTTAAGACCGGACAAACTCGAGTTAATGCAGGGCTAAGTCTATGGGAATATGTTTTAAGGATGAATTGAGATGAGCTTGAAGCTTCTTAGTATCCCCATCCCTTGTCCTGTCTTTGGTGTATATTTTCGACACATGGACGGGCGTTGTCACTGTATTTTCGGTTTCCGTAACGCGCGTGTGTTTATTTATTTTTTTATGAATTATCTCATATATGAGAGGATGTGTGTAAGTATTCTGTGTTTTACGGAAAAACTCTGCGAGTTCCATTTCATTGGCTGCGATGAGGAGAAACGATTTGGTTTTAGCTTGGTCCATGTGTTAGCAAAATACCATCCAGAGGAACAGGCAATGGGATGGAACCCGGCAGCAGTTTTTCCCCCTTTGTTGCTAAAGCTTTGGTCTCTCGCTTCTTGCAGCCGTGGACTACGTGTGCTATGGCCAGCTGGACGACGTGGATCTCTTCAATACGGGCTGCAACAGCTTCCACAACCAGGTCTATGAGTACCGCAAGAGTTTGCATGCCAACCTGAAGGAAGGCGAGGACTGCGAGCCACTGCCTCCCCTGATGCCGCTCGGAGTGCGAGCTGAAGGCGATCCGATCGATGAGGAGGAACCGGAAATCGAACCGGAACAAAAAGAGGATAAGGACGAGGCGAATGACTTTGATTACGATGATGCGGAGGACTTGGACGATGACTTGGACGACGATGATCTGGACAACGAGGAGTGCGGCGAGCTGGGCACCGAGGAGAGCATGAATCGCAACGAACAGGCCCACGCCTACGACCGCAAGTTGACCCGCCTGCTCCGCGAGTATCCGTCGCTCTGGTGCACCCGACATCCGGACTACGGCAAGAAGGAGGTCACCCTCAAGCAGTGGCGAGTGATCGCCACCCACTTTCCGCGCGGCGACGACATCAAGCTGCGCTGGAAGAACGTCCGGAAAAGATACGTGCGCATCGAGAGGCGGGTGAAGCAGGGAAAGCGCTTCAAGGGCTACTTCGACAAGGCCACCAACTACTTGGCCAACAGGGATCGCCCGAGGAGCGAGTGGCTGGCCGTGGATTGTGGTGAGGACGACGGCGATGGCTTCGAGCGCAAGCAATTGGACGTCATCGAGAACACCATGGAACACAAGGAGCCGCCTCCAGCCAAACCCAAGCCGAAACCGCGTTTCCCCATGCGACCTTTGGAGGTGCGGGCCATCGATCAGCGCATCATCACCTTCGCCAAGAGCCATCCCGTGCTCTGGCGCAAGTCCACCGACCCGGAGTTCAACAGCATTGATGAGCAGACCAGGAAGTCCTTGTGGCAAAACTTCTGGAAGTCGGCGCCCAGTGAGTTTGAGGGTCCTCCTACCCTGGCAAAAAATCTATGTTTTGCACTATCGATTTTTTCGATGATTTACTAGTGAAACATCGATAGTATCGATGTTTCCTAAGCCATAACATTTCTGCTTATAAAAATTATATTACCTGCAGTTGAAGCCTTGAGTGATTCCTGCTTTAAGGGATTATTTTCCCTTAATGATCTAACCAAATGTTTCCCTTCCAATATTCGAGAGTGTATCGTTATGATCCTTTCAAAGGCTTAAAATGGAGTCTAATAGGTCAATCGGTCAATCAAAACATCGATAGTGCGAAAAACAATCGATTGTTTTCAAAAGAGTTAAAAAAATCGATACTATCGATAGTGCTCCGATGTTATGCCAGCACTACTGCTAGCTCCTCCTAATTCCCCTTCCCTTGCAGACTACGCCTGCGACTACCTCGTGGAGCGGTGGCAGCAGATGTACGAGATGTACAAGTCCTTCCGCCTCAAGAGCATCAAGGACAAGGGGATCTTTGCGAACCTGGAGCTGAAGTACTCCAAATACTTGGCCAGCCTGTACTTCCTGTACAAGATCGACGAGCAGGACCTGCGCGACGAGTTCGAGCCGTTGCAGGACTGCGTGCCCAATGGCAGCGAAGGACATGCCGGCAAGCTGAAGGACATGCCCGACGACAAGCAGTTCGCCCAGCAACTGGTGCTGGCCATACGGGCCTATCCCACGCTGTGGAATCCCCGCCATGTGGACTACAGCGATGTGGGGGCCAGGGAGCGGCTCTGGCCGGAGGTGGCCCGGCGGTTGCCACGCTTCAAGCGGGATGCCAGGGCCTGCAAGCTGCGCTGGCAGATGGCCAAGTTCGCCTACGAGTGCTACTGCCGCGAGATGGAGCGGCAGCCGCCGACGCGGGCCAGCGAGCAGAAGCTCCAGAAGCTGCGATCCAACTTCCCGCTGGAGGAGATGCGCTTTCTCAGCGTCTAATTTATTGGCACTACATTCCACACAGTTTCTAAACCTAGTTTAGTTTAGTCAGTATTTTGAGATTATAGTTTAAGCTTGAATAAAACTATTTGCTAACTTCTTATTCCTAACAGAGAATGAGTAAACACTTCTTTGTTATAATCTGTTATATAACTGTTATAATCTCTGGGACTTTGAGGGTTTTCCTTGTAATTTAACTTTACATTTTATTTGCATAATTATCCCTTTTTATAAACCTCCTTGCAGAGAAACAAGCCAGCGATATATAATCTGTTATAATCTGTTATATATCTTTATAATCTCTGGAACTTTGTGGGTTTTCCTTATGAATTAAGTTCCCATTTTATTTTGCCTAATTATCCCTTCTTTCAGAGAAACAAGCCAGCGATGACGAAGACAACGAAATAGAGATTGTGGAGCCCAAGACGGACACCATTACCATTGATTCTGACAACGAGGACGACACTCCCTCGACCTCAACGCAACACCAGAAGGCCATCATGAAGATCATCTCGGTGACATCGGCGGCTCCCAAGAGAGAGGTGATGGAAAACCAGGCCGACATCGATGTGGCTGCCTTCAGCTCCACGATCCTGGCCAGCCTGCTGGAAGTGGACATAAACGAGGGCAGCGCCGACCCCAAGTCCGTTTCCCCTGGCCAGAAAAAGCAGCCGCGCAAGAAGACCACCAACAGACCGAATCCCGCGCTGCTGCAGCTGGAGCGCCAGCGGATGGAGGAGCTGAAGCGGTCCGATGTCAAGCTGAAAAAGAAGTGTATGGTCAAGCTGAGGCGAGCCGAGGATGAGTTCGAGGTGGCGCGCAAGTGGGTGGAGGAACAGAAAGGCAGAAAGCGGGAGAAGAAATCCAATGAGAAGAATGCTTTAGATGTAAGTAAAAAGCAGATTGACACCGCTTCCCAGGGAAGCGGGAATCCAATCAAAGTCCCAGCGAAAGCTCCAAGTGAAAAGATTACTGAAGAAGACGACTCGCCTCCAAAGGACGATCAGCAACCAATGGAAACTGATTCTCAAGAAAAGGACAAATATACAGAAGAATCGGAGTTAAAAGAGTCTGGAAATCCACCAGTTATTGAAGCAAAGAGTAAAGAAAAGGTAGTAATGAAGGAAAAAATAGGAGAAATGTTGAAAGCGGCCATCAAGGCAAAGATATCGCAGAAGGGAAAAGATTTGGACAAAGTAACATCAGAAGAAAAACAAAAGACAGTAACGAAAGAAATAGCAACAGAGCAAGAGGAAGCAATAGAGAAAGAGGATCTTGAAGACAAAGCAATGGAGAAAGTGGATCTTGAAGACAAAGCAATGGAGAAGGTGGATCTGGTGGACAAAGAAAAGGAAACCGACTTGGAAAAGATAACTGCTGAGGAGAAGGAAAAGGAAGCAGAGTCAGAAAAAGTATCAGTAGAAGAAAAGGGTGAAGAAACCGAAAAGGAACCCGCCTCCGAAGAACTTTCAGAAGAACCACAGGCTGTTGAGGAAGAAAAGATTCTCCAGTTGGAGAATATATCAGAGACAGTAGACCCAGAGCCAGAAGAAGTCGTTCAAGAAAAGTCTAAAAAGACTCCAGATCAAGAACCAGCTAAAGAAATGGAAAAGAAGCTGAAGCAGCCAGAAAAAGAACAGTCTAAAACTAAAGATAAAGAAAATGTAGAGGAAACCGTGCCCGAAAAAATCCCAGAAAGTAATCAAGCTAATGAACAAGAAACGGATGCCGTCGCTACTGAAGCTACTTCAGACGAACTGCCTCCCGAGATAGAAGCAGCAGCTCTCCTAGAGTCAGAAACTACCCAAAAGGAAGACAACGTAGTGCCCGAAGAAGACCTCTTGCAGAATGAAGACCTTTTAGCCCAAGAGGCAGCGAACTTGGTGGAAGCCATGGACACTTCCCCTGACAATGGCGAGCCCTCTGCCGCAGAGCTCGTTGAGAGCATGGACGGCATTGAACTAGACGAGCCACCCAAAGAATTACTCGATTGTGCTATAGACGAGGTGATTGCCATGGATGGGATCGAGCTGAGTGATGCCACAGAAGAGCTGATGAAGGCCTTGGCCAGTCCCAGCGCTGCCACCCTAGACGAGACTGATCTGGATCCCGATGAACTGATTGAAAACCTTCCCCTCGAGACCACGGAGCCACCTGAACTCCTCCTGAGTGAGTCTGACCCGCCGCTGGAAAAGAGTAGCAGCAGCGGGGAAAACGGTGACACCGCCCAGGAGGCTAGCGAGTCTCCCGATGCTCCCGCCACGGGGCAGATACTGGGCTAGTTTGTGGTGATCATTCGAGGTCCCCCAGACGAGAAAACGTAGCCCGAAATTCTTCCAAAACAAGACGAAAGACAAGGGACTCTAAACAAACCACATATATTGTACATTTTGCATCGCAGACTTACGATTACTTCTGAGTAACGCATCTTCTGTTTTAGGAATTTTATATTTAGGATAAACTAAATTTTTGGCCATTTGAAAACCTTTACCAAGCTCAGCAAACTGTATAGAAAAACGAGAAATTATAAAGAAAACCTCCCTTGTATGTGTATCTGTTTCAATCCTTAATTCTATTTATGTAGGAACTGCATTTCCCAATGCACTGTTATGTTTACGAAACGCTTACAAAGCCGATAATCCCCAGGAACGTGTATGTAGGAAGCAATTGAAGTGGGAACACACCTATCAACTTCTCTCGATGATCATTAATCTTAAGCTACGTAATCAGCCTCGCGAAAAGTGTACCTAAGCAGTGCGAGAGAGCGAGAGGGTGACTATTGACCTCTCGTTTTGACTCAATGCTTAGGAACACTTTACATATGTCTGACTACGTAACGTAGCTTTAGCATAAGCCAATCGGTATATCGATAGTCGCGTAATTGTGTTTCCACTGGAAGCTTTCCAGAAACACACAAACGTATGAAGCACACGAGCCAATCGCAAATAATTAGTCTCTAAGCTGAACAGATATTATATATGTCTAACTCTAAGCTATATCTTATGACAAATAAAAGGAATACTGAGCTAAGAACCTTGTATTTAATTTAACTTAACAAACTTGAGGGCTGCGCAGATCCGCCGCGAAGCCTTCGTATGGCGGCGGACACCGGATGTCGTAGTTGGTCACAAAGTAATAGGTATCAAACATTAAGTAGTCCTTCGCCCGGTGCTGGGTGAAGGTGCCCTTGAAGGTGCAATCACTCTCGGAGTAACCCGATTGGAACAGCGGCTGGTCGTATCGCTTGATGCCGGCCTTCTCGGCACACACTCCCGTGATGAACACGTCCTCCAGGTGCATGATCTTGGTGCCCAGCGAGGCCTTGTACAGCAGCGGCACCACATCGATGGTCATCACGTATCCGGAGCCGCACAAGTACCTAGGGTAGACGCCACCGCGGAACATGTACGAGGGAACGTACCACTTGTTTCGCTTCCACATGACCGGCGGAACGTTGCAGTACTGGTGACCCTGCAACATCTTGCTCCTGGCGGTCAGCCTCTTCTTGGGCGACATCACCTGCCAGGTGTTGCTGTAGTGATAGGCCAGAGTGTCGTTGTACAGGGGAATAGTGCCGCCCAGGAGATAGTGCAGCAGGTTGGGCACATTCACGAAGGTGTCATCATCACACTTGAACACGAAGGCCGTGGTGTTCATGCAATCCCGGCTGATGTGCTTCAAGGCCATTATGGTCTTGATGGTCAGATTATTGTAGGTGTCCAAGAAGTTCTCCTGGATGATATCGTTGTGCTCCTCCGCCTCCCTGGCCACCGCCTCGTTTTCCCACAGAGAAGACCACTTTCGGCGGCCCACCACAAAGACAATCCGTATCGAGGCGGTCATGGAGTTACCCTCTCCGCTGAGGTACTCTGCGTAGAGTTTCCTCCGCTCGGGCAGTGTGTCCAGGTACTTGCCCTTGAGGTGGCCATGGAGCTTCACAAAGTCGGGGTAGTTGAACTGCGTGGTGTTGCCCCAGGTGATGCGGATGGCGCGTCGGCGCTCGAAATGATGCACGAAGGAGCAGACCACGATGAGCAGGAAGGCCTTGTTCCGGCAAAAATCCCGAGGCACCAGAGTCGCCGTATCCTGCTTTTGATCGAGATAGTGGCCTATACTTAAGGGCTTTTCCCGACCCCAACCAGATAGGGATGCTGTTGAGAGAATACTAAGGATTAGCTATAATCCACCATATGTTTTTTATATACCATTGCGCAGTTTTTCATCCTCTTCGTGGTTAAATATCAGGTGATATAGGAACAAAACAATCAGGATGACTATTATCCTTTTCTGCCTTCTGATGAGTCCAGGCCCGATCCTTGTCGTAAGCTGACGTAGCCAAAGTTGTAACCTGACAGTGTTGACTCTTCTTAGGATCAAGAAACGCATTTCTTAGTTTGAAATGAAAAAAATATTGAATGTGACAGTATAAGGAAAGGTATCAGGATGTCTTTTCCAATTTATTTTTTATTTTTAAGAATTAAATTAGATTCAGATTAACAGTCCAACTGTTGCTTTAGTCGGAACTTGCTATAGTAGAGCCCAGGTGGAGGACACTTGATGGAGTAGTCGGACACATGCTTCCAGGCCTCGGCCATGCTGTTGTCCTGCATCTGGTGCTGGCTGATGCTTCCCTTGAAGGCGCACAGCCTCTTCTCGGAGCCCACATTAAAGTAGGGATGGTGATGGATCCGGATCTTGGCCCGCTGCGCACACAGCCCGGTTAGGAACACATCCTCTAGATAAACCAGCGTCGCATTAAGCGAGGCCTCGTACAGCCGCTGCGCCACGTCAATGGAGAGGAGGTAGCCGGCCCCAGAAAGGTACTTGGGATATGTATCGGAGGGATACATGTCCAAGGGCATGTACCACTTGCTGCTTCGGTCTCGGAGCGGCGTTACGTTGCAAAACTGATGGCCATACAGCACCCCGTTAGTGGCTTTCAGCCGGCTCTGCGGCGATGTGGCCTCGAAGATGGAACGATCGTGGTACTCCAAGGTATCGTTGTACAGAGGTATAGTGCCTCCCAGCAGGAAATGCAGGAGATTGGGCACATTCACAAAGGTGTCATCGTCGCATTTGAAGAGGAAGGCACTTGAGTTCAAGCAGCTCCGGCTGATGTGCCTCAAAGTCAATACCGTCATGAGGGCTAGGTTATTGTACGTGTCCGGGAAGTCATACTGAATGATATCATTGTACTTCTCCGCCTCCCTAGCCACTCCCTTCGTTCCGTGGCCCAGAACAAACACAATTTTTACAGAGGCGGTCATGGACTCACCCTGGCCACTCAGGTACTCTGCGTACAGTTCCCGGCGCTCTGGGAGGAAGTCCAGGTACTGGCCCTTGAGGTGGCCATGGAGCTTCACAAAGGCGAGGTAGTTAAAGGCGATGGTGTTGCCCCAGGTCCTGCGGATGGACCGCCGCCGATTGAAGTTGTGAACGGAAGAGCATACCAGGATAACCAAGAAGGTCTTGTTGTGGCAAAATTCGCGAGGCACGATTATGGGTCCATTCTGCATTGCAGCCAAGTAATCGCCTACAATCAGGTGATTCCCTTGGATTCTACTAGTCTGGAAAGCTGTTGAAGGAAAGTATTTACTTTTTGGATCCATGATTCTCCTTTTTTCCCATACCATTCGATGTGCTTTGCTCCGCCTGGAAGAGATAAACCCCATAGATCAAGTATAGCACAAACATAAGGACAATGATCCGTTTGAATCTTCTGAAGGGACGCCATGGTAGCTTTCTAAGGATCAAGGAAGGCATTTTTCGAAATCAGGAAGGGAGTAAAAATGACAATATACGGGAAAATAACTTGATTACTAAATAATAGAAGGGTTTAAGCATTCGAAATCAGTTATTTATCCACAAACTCTTTAAGGACCTGTACAAAATAGCCTGTTTACACTAACATGAGTTACTTATCGATATCGGAGTTAACTCGAATGAACGTTTACACCGGACAAACTTCAGTTATTGCTTTTCAAAGCTGTGCTTTTGTTGAGGTTCATGAATGAGGCGCGGATGTCGGTAACCTTTGAGGAGTTGCAGAACTTGGCAGGGCCTTCTCGAAGCATTTGCAGTTTTGTAAGTAATAGCCTATTTACACTATTAACAATCAATGTAGGAGTTCACTCAGACAGCGAATTTATTAAGGATTCCTTTTACTATTTAATAACAAAATCAAATTCAAATATCCACGACTCGTTTTATATTTTTTTCGAATTTTATTCACATTTCTTTTGCAGTTTGAACAAACAACTAGATATTTGGCAATCTGATTTAATAAATATTGTTCCGTTCTTCTGTATCACACGTTCACCAAATGATTATAAATAATGTTACAGTTTCTTGTGCGTGAATCCTGTACTAAGTGATATATATACTTGATTATGTAGTCCCAAAGAAGTCTTGAACGAAAGTTAAAGGGAAACCCGAACTAGAAACAGTAACTGATGTCTGGAGTATGAAAAATAAATACACTTAAAATCTATTATGTATGCTTAGTGCCTAAGGTCTTTGTTCGTAGTCCCGGAAGCGTCGATATATGTGTGCATTACTTTTAACATTGATATGGGGTTACGCAGGGTGCTAAGTATGGGACAAATCGAAGTAACTTTTACGTATATTAGCATTGCAGAAGCCCTATGCGAGCCCTTTGTTCGTCGAAAGAGGAATTCATGTAGTAGTAGTAATCAGATGTGGAGAAACACCGATGTTTGCGGATATCGATGTTTTTCGATATTTCAACCAAAAACATCAATGAAAAAAAAGTCGAGAAAAACATCGATAAAACATCAATGTTTTCAAGAAAAAAGAAAACAAATTTTGCTCTAAAATAAATTTAAAATGTTTTCCCTTACTTTAGTGACGTGACTAAAACATCGATGTTTCCCCACAAAATATCGATGTTCCCAAATATTTTAAAATATTTCATCGATGATCCTCCACGTCTAGTAGTAATGAGTTTTTGGTAGGAATACTTTGAACTTAACCCTGTCCAATCTACAAACTATGAGGGGGTCAAGTATCACCTTTCCCTGGCAACCAATTCAGCTAATCCAAGAGAGCAGGTTCCTAACAGTTGGGCCTTTTGTGCAGTCGCATTTGGTTGAAGTAGCGCCCGGGCGGGGGACACTTGATGGAGTAGTCGGACACATAATTCCAGGCCTCGACCATGCTGTCGTCCTTCACCTGGTGCTGGGTGATGCTGCCCTTGAAGGCGCACAGCTTCTTCGAGTGGGCGAAGCTGAAGAGAGGATGGTGGCGGCGCTTGATCTTGGCCCGCTGCGCACACAGCCCCGTAATATACACATCCTCCAGATAGACCAGCGTCGTATTCAGCGAGGCCTCGTACAGCCGCTGCACCACGTCGATGGAGAGCAGGTAACCAGCCCCGGAAAGGTACTTGGGATACGACTCCGGCGGGTACATGTACGAGGGCATGTACCACTTGCTGGTCACATCGCTGACCGGCACCACGTTGCAGAACTGGTGGCCGTACATCACCCCATGGGTGTCGTTCATCCGGCTCTGCGGCGCGGTGGCCAGGAAGGTGAAGCGGTCGTGATAGTCCAGCGTGTCGTTGTACAGCGGTATAGTGCCTCCTAGGAGGAAGTGCAGCAGATTGGGCACATTCACGAAGGTGTCGTCGTCGCACTTGAGGAAGAAGGCCGAGGTGTTGGAGCAACTCCCGTTGATGTGCTTCAGGGCCATAACCGACTTCAGGGTGAGGTTGTTGTAGCTGTCCACGAAGTTCCCCTGGATTATGTCATTGTACTGCTCCGCTTCGTTGTGGATGCGCGTGAGGGTCTCGTTTCCCACGAGGGCCTCGTCCCTGCTGCGGCCCACAATGAAGACAATGCGCACGGTGGCGGTCATCGTCGCCTCACCCACGCCGCGCAGGTAGTCGCCGTACAGCTTAAGGCGCTCCGGCAGCGGCTGCAGGTACTGGCCCTTGAGGTGGCCATGGAGCTTGGCAAAGGCCGGATAGTTGAACTCGGTGGTGTTGCCCCAGGTCTCGCGTATGGTCTGGCGCTGGACAAAGTTGGCCAGGCCCGTGCATACAGCGATTACCAGGAAGGTCTTGTTCCGACAAAGGTCCCGGGGCACAATGGCGGCCGTTTCCTGCCCGGGATCGAGGTAGTCGCCTATGCTGCGGGAGGTCTCGAGCGTCCAGTCGGGCAGTCCAGCTGCAAGCGCACAAAACAGATAATGCACATATGGGAGGATTACTATGATCCCATTGTCTCACCACTACGCCTGTGCACATCCATGTAGATGAGCGGCAGGTAGACGAGGAGCAGCAGGAACACAATGCAGGCGCTCAGCGTGTAGCAGCCGAGGCGTCTCAAGCTCCGGGGCAGCGGCAGGCGGTTTCGTCGCTGCAACTTCCTCAACTTGACCTTGGTCCGCTGCGCGCCGCCACATGCCTCCTCGTCGGACCCGGAGGCGGCCGCCCCCGAGCTGGCGGAACTATCCGCAGCCAGCAGAGAGCACTGCTCCTCGCCATTTCCCGCTGTCCAAGTGCCGTGCATTTGCCTCTTTGTTCGCTAACGGTCGCCGTCGGTGTGTCCACATTTCATTTGCGGGAGCGGCTGGCTCGCATCTTATCCAGGTGAAAGATTGACAGAGAGATAAGGGTTTTGTGCTCTCGAATTCCTTCCCAATTTCGCTTTACATCTAATCAGGGAGTTGTTTTTGCAGCAGCTAGTAATTACGGTTCGCCGAATCGAATCAGTGATAAAATCTGTTAACTGCCGTTCAGCTGATGCCGAAATTACGCGGAGCTCGTGACTATCGATATGTTAATCACGAGACTATCGTTAACACCTTTATGGCTATTAATAATAAAAATAAATTTTTAAAATTAAGTAAAACTTGAAAGGATTTTGAAAAACTTGCAATGATATCGATACGATTAAATAGAATAAGTTATTGCATACTTTAGGACGCGTTTTTCAGGGTTTAAAAATTATAGATTTCTGTTTTTAAGCGGAAGTTTTATCATGTTTTATCCATTTATCAGCAATTAGTTCCAGGAACGCCATAATTTATGAATCGTATATCTAATCTAATCTAAAGCTTGGTTAGGCATTGCATTTCATGTTCGGCGCCAGAAACCAAAGACTGACAACAATAATAAATAACCTTTAAGTATTAAAACATAAGACATAAGGAGGGGCTGTCCATAATAATGGAATCCAGATTCCAATGATTTTCGACTCCCTACCCCCCTATGTAATTAAGAGTAATCATAGGTGGAACCTCCCTGACCTATGATTTCGTAATTACAAACATTTTTTCCCAGAAGTATTTAAAATAAATAACATTTTTTTAAATGATTACGTAATCATTGACCAAGGCCCCCCTCCCCATATAATCAATCACTAATCAAATCTCAGGAGATTACGTAATACATGTAATTTTTTTGTAATCTTGAGGGACCTACATTTCTACTTAAAAAAACCCTCCGAAGATCGCTGCAATCAACAAGAGATTTGTAATAAACATCAAGGCCTTATCAAGCCCTCTCGAAGTATTCCCATAAAAAAACGCCTTCAAAGTTGTAGTGCTTAATAATTGTGTCTATGCATAATTTTATTTAGAATGTTGTATGTACAATGAATTAAAAAAGGTCGCTCCTAGTCAAGTTTTAGCGGAACATTCCAGTGATCGAGCGCTTTATATGTAGGTCCCCAAGTTAGTAATGATAAAATGATTGTGCACGGGTCAGTGACTTAGTCTAGGTTAACTTAATACGGACAACACATAAGGGCGGTCTGCTTAAAACGTAATGCATGAGATGCCAGCCCTTGCGTCCACTTAAAGGATAGGATTGGTTCGAATTGAATTAGATTTGTGGGATGATGACCCCCGGGACCAGCCCTAAAAGTCGGCGTCCAGGGTAAAGACGTTGTCCAGGCGGCTGCTGGTCACGCCCATGCGTTGGTACTCGCCCACCTTTTTCTCGAAGAAGTTGGTCTTTCCGTCCAGCGAGATCATCTCCATGAAGTTGAAGGGGTTCTTGGTGTTGTAGATCTTTCCCACTCCCAGCTCGACGAGCAGGCGATCGGCCACGAACTCAATGTACTGCGACATCAGCTCGCAATTCATGCCGATCAGGTTCACCGGCAGGGCATCGGTCAAAAACTCCTGCTCAATGTCCACAGCGTCGCGAATGATCTCGATGATCCGCTCGCGCCTCGGTCGCTGCACCAGATGCTGGAACATCAGCACCGCAAAGTCACAGTGCAGACCCTCGTCGCGGGAGATCAGCTCATTGGAGAAGGTCAGTCCCGGCATCAGTCCGCGCTTCTTCAGCCAGAAAATGGAGGCAAAGCTGCCGCTGAAGAAGATGCCCTCGACAGCAGCAAAGGCAATGATCCGCTCCCCAAAATTGGCCGACTTCGAGGAGATCCAGGACAGGGCCCAGTCAGCCTTGCGCTTCACCGCCGGCATGGTCTCGATGGCATTGAACAGGTAGTCGCGCTGGTGCGGATCCCGGATGTAAGTGTCGATCAGCACACTGTACATCTCCGAGTGCACGTTCTCCATGGCGATCTGGAAGCCATAGAAGCAGCGCGCCTCGGTTATCTGCACCTCCTGGCTGAATCGCTCCACCAGATTCTCGTTGACGATGCCATCGGAGGCGGCGAAAAAGGCCAGCACATGGGAGATGAAGTGACGCTCGTCATCCTTGAGGCGATGCCAGTCGGTCAAATCCTTGGACAGATCCACTTCCTCCACGGTCCAGAAGGAGGCCTCGGCCTGGTTTTATAGATGGTTCGAAATGTTAGGACATTTGTTCAACTTTTTGATTATAATTAAACTCGAATAAATGGCGTTTTTGTTTTTTGTTCTTAAGAAATTGGTTTAATTTCAACCGATTATCAAGTGGAAACTAGATCACAATATTGTGAAATCATTTGCTTTTTTTTACCTGGGAAAAGATAACATTATAGCGGATACACACGCGACAGATTTTTATTCAGAAAAAAATGATTTAGTGCTCGCAATTCCCCTGGTATTTGTTAACAAACCCATAACCAAATCCCACTGGGTAAAGGTTCTTATCTCTCTTGGTAGTTTTCCCGCCAAAACGAAGCCACTATATGGCAATGAGTAAACATGATGCAGTGAATCAGAGCAGGGGGAGGAGCCGCGGATTGGAGGAGGGGTTGTTTGGGTTGGCTATCTCACACGTCGCCGACGTGACCGGCTTTTGGCGCGCTTTATCGAGAATCGCCCGCCCTTGCACACATTTTGCCGCCCAAAACATTGGATTTCCACCGCGCACTCACACAGACACACTGAAGCACCACCATTACCAATACATACACACCTTCTTGTACATCTGCCAGATGTCGTGGTATTGGATGGGGAAGATGACGAATCTGCGGGGATTCTCGCGCAGCAGCGGCTCCAGCGAGGGATCGAAGGGGGCTGCCGACTTGTCCATGATGGTGGCCGACTTGCCGGCTACATTTTCGCCCAGCTCCTTGGCCACCTGACCGGTCTCCTCGTGGCCAATGGACATCTTGCGAACGTTGCTGGCATTGTCGGTCAAAACCTTCTTGCTGGGGCTCTGTGTTTGAGCGGGAAGAAAAAGGGGGAAAAGAAAACATTAACCTTTTCGCTGCGTAGTTGTATTTTTCCACCGGGAACCCACACACAGCCACATGTAAATTTCTATGTATAGCCGTGGACCTGTGCATTTACTCCGCTCGCGTTGCATAAACGTGTCAATTACCTTCAGCGAGAACTTCTCCATGTTGTCCGCAATGTTTTCCTTGGACGCCATTTGAGACATGTTTTGTGCTTTGACTTGTCCTTGTTGCTTGTTGGTTCTGCAGCAGTAGCTCGGTTGAAATTCACTTTAAAACGCGGATAATCTTCTGTATCGAGTCCAAAATTTCAGCGGCAAATGAGTTCTATAGCGTTGGACCGGAGGGTTTTATGCTGTTTCCATTTCCCGCCAAAAACATCGAAGATGAACCTAAAAATGACCAAAAACAGTTTCGTGGAAATTTTGGATATTTTTATAAGAAGAGCTGGGCACACTGCTGAACAAGAACAAGAAACTACGTAATGAAACAAAAACGTAATCGTTCTCGACGTAAGGAAATTATTAGTGTGACCGCACCAAAAACAAACTTTTTGGAAAAAACGTTACAAAACCACGTGAAGATTAAAAACGTAATCCTTTTATTCCTGAAAATGTTACTATATTTATTATAATTAAATTTGTATCATGGTTTAAATATATTTCTAAAAATCTTCATGTTTATTTCAATTGTCAAGTTGTATCTCAGCAGACCAGTCACACGTTTCCTTTTCAGTCAATGAAAAAGCGACGAAACCTGCCAGTCTATATGTACGAGCTTCCATGTTTCGTTATTAAACTTGGATCAATCCATTATTGGTCACATATGTACATGTTGGCGAGCACTTTGTGGCTGGCTTTTGGAGATTTCCAAATTTCAGATGCTGAAACTCTGTAAAAAATACGAAAAGTTCAATATTGGCGAGTTTATAATAAAAACACACGAGTGGGCAACCGATTGTTGTTTTTCTTTTGAAGCTCTCTATTTGGCTCAGGTACAGTTAGAAATCTTATGGTGGTAATGGTAGATATATCTATGCTTTCAGCGTTTGGTGTATTTTTGAAGAGGCTTCCGCGACAGCATCCTTCATTCCGTGCTTCCCCTTCTTCGCCAGAGCTTCTTTCCCCTCTTAATCGGTGTACTTGGGCTTCTTGATCCCCTCGATGTCGTTGTCCGACGTCTCCAAATTCCGCTTTTCTCCCAGGTTGAGCGCTCGGGAAATCTCCTTCCTCACATCAATGTACTTCAAAAGATGGGTCAGATAGGGCTTGGAGACGCCAAACAGTTTTTCGGGACCGGAGTCCGAGTCGGGGTCGGAGTCCAAGGAGGCTAACACTTCCTGGTAGCTCAAGAATTTAACGAAGCGTTTATTTTTTTTCGTATTCTTCTCCATGGCGGCCAAATTGCAAAATTAAATCTTCGGAGAATTAACAGCACTGCCCGCACAGCACACAGTGTTCCCAGTTTAGCTATTTTCCCACCAGATCTAGATTTTTTCGATTGAGATATGCAGGATAAATTGAAAAATATTTGTAAGCGGAACTTACAGCTATTTTCCAAACCAAATTCGTCTAAGTTAATTAACATCCACCTTATTAAAGAGTAATTTTTAATTTTTAAGCTATTTAGACCTGGGTTTTTAGGCTAGTTTAGCTTTTTATGTGGCACTCGTTTTGGAGAGCGGAAAATTAGCTGAACAGCTGTCAACTGGGATGCTATCGATAGTGTTAATTGCAATAAGTAAAGTTTTGCTTTAGCCCAAGCTTGATCCATACTTAATTCCATTTCTTGTAGTATATTTTTTTAGACGTTAATCTCATCTTCAAATTAATAATTATTAATTATAATTTTAAACGGCATAGAATTTTAAAAATATCGATATATCGATATTTATCCCTTAACGTTTATCGATGGCACCGATAAGCTTATCGAAATTAGCCGGCTAAAAATAATAAACATAAAGCAATATTGAGTTTTCTGGAGAAACCTGAAGTTTTTTGAAAACAAACTATGGAAGTGACATCTTCGGATCACCACAAGCGCCTGGAATACTGCACCACAAGACTGCAGTATCGACAAGGGCGAGAGTTGAAGGCTGTAAAGGTGGGAATTCCAACTTTTGGGAACTGAACTCGTAATAATACTAACAATCCTCAGGTGTATACAGTGGCCAGCGAGTCCAGGCATTTGCTCATATTCGGGGTGCCAAAAATAAACCTTCAGGCGAATCTAAAGGCCAAACTACTGGGCTTCGGAAAGCTGGAATCTTGCCTTTGCATAACTTCAGAGATGTCTTCGAAGAGTGAGTTTATTACGCCTCAATGATCACTAAACTAAGTCCTAATTATGTCTAGTGGAACTCGAGGCCTTTACGGATGTATTCGCCGCCAAGTTCGAGCGCCTGGAGGTGGCCAGAAGGGCCAAACGAATGTTGGATGCCCGCCAATTTTACGGCGGCATCTTGCACATTTCCTATGCCCCGGAAAGGGAATCCCTGCAGGAGCTGCGAGAGAAGATGCTGCAGCGCAGGCAGGAGGTGGCTCTTCGCATCCGACGCAATCAAAGGGATGAGGAACCACCTCAAGCAGCCAAAAAGAGCCTAGAACCCAACATGAATACACGATCGTGACGCTTTATTCAACTTAACTCATTGCAATGAACCTCTAAGGCAGAACGATGTCATTATTATCTCCACTCCGACTGAGTGCGAAACCTCGGCTCCCCATGGCCATCCCCCGACTATTTCTGCTTCGTTCGACGCAGCTCGTGGTAGTAGTTCAGCAGGCCAATCCGCTTTGCCCATATCTGTGCTCCATACGTGGCCCAGAAGCTGTGGATTACGACAGCGTTAAAAGGGAGAATCACAAAGAGTAGAGAAAACCAACTCACATGCCAAACATGGCGCCGCCCAGATGTGCCGCATGATCGAAGAATTTCCAGCCCAGGACACAGCCGGCAAAGTCTATGCCCATGATCACCTTGATGCCGGCTCCGGCGGAGAATGTCAACGCGGGCAGGAACAGAATGCTAAGCTGGGTATCCGGATACTGGGCGCACACATAAGCCAGAACTGTCATTATGGCACCAGACTACAAATTTGAGCTGATAGTTATGGGATTTGGGTTGAAATTTTCCTATAGCATCCTTACCGCCCCCAATGACATTCCCGCCGTACTCGTGCCGGCCTTGTAGAGCACGCTCATCAGGCTGGAGAAGACGCCGGCGCTGAGGTACATGGCCAGAAACTGCTCCTTGCCCAGCGAAAGGACTGCCGCATTGGCAAAGCTGTGCAGCACGTACATATTGGCGAATATGTGCATGGCGGAGTAGTGGCTAAATGTGGACAGGAACATGGGCCAGCAGACGACTCCTGTGGATACGATTGGAGATTAATGTTGAAGGAGCTTTTAAATAACCTTGCAAAGGGTTTCTAATTTATATAATAGCTTCTGAATTATTAAAATTTAGTTTAAATCACTAAAAACTTTGCAAGGATATCTATAAATTTCGATTTTTCACACTCACGCGCCGCCGGATTGGAGGTGAAGTATGTCATCATGGTCGAACGCAATGCGGGCACCCGCCACAGGGCAAAGGCCAGCGCATTGCACAGGAAGATGGGGGCAAACATCTTGTCGCCCGGCGTCAGTGCGTCCCAGTGGCGTCGAATGTCCTGCTTCAGCTGCGTCCAATAGTTGCGGTCCGCCAGCGAGCGGCTCTGCCACCACCCGAATCTCGCCTGTCGCGCCTTCGCCAGAATGACGCTGCGTGTGTTCTCGTACTCCAGAATGGTGGCTCCTGCAAAGCAGCCCACCGTAAACTAGGCGGGAGGGTACACACATACATATTCATTAGTTAGTAGTTGGTTGTAAGTCCAAAGGAGGAGTCCGCGGCTTACTGCTCCAGTGAAGGCCACCGCCTTGATCACATTGTTCAGCGGCACGGAAGTGTTTTGCTCCGCCGCCACTGGCTCCCCGCCCGCCGGCTTAAGGTCTCTGGTGCTCTGCTTCCGGTTGCCATGAAAGTGCCGGCATGATCTCGTCGCCGGATGGCCGGAGGTTATAGTGTGTCTGCTGGGCAGGATCGGCGAATTGGCATGACATCTGTGGCTGAAAAGTTGATGTTTGTGTTGGACTGCGATTACTCCGGTATTCGGTACTGGACGCTGGTCACCCCGCTTACTTACGCCACCTGGGAGAGCCAGCTCCGGCAGAGCGCGCGACTCATGAGCATAATAGTACGGGTCTAGGCAAATTTAGCATGAAATAAAATAAATTTGTTTAGATTTGCTTCGTGGAGAAGGGCCCGGAAAAATGTAACGAGTGGCCGGAGGAGGCCAGGGGGAAAATACCACAGTCACTTGGCGTTTTCTACTCGTTGGTTTTTTAATAGTATTCGTTGGAGTATATAAGGACATGGTCACACTGTGATTATAAATTCAAATTTATTTTGCAACTTTTAACAAAGTTAATTATTTTACGTTGCTTGTAGCAATATATAAACATTTTTTCTGTAGCTTAAAAATATTAAGACGTACATAGAAATAATGATTCAATTATATAAATATATATTGGTGAATTACACTTGTCTCAGCCCTATGACATTATTTTATATATGCTTTCCAGGAACTGTTTACAAATTAAAACCCGATGAAACGTTATTGTTGACTTTGTCATGGTGCGTTTATTTATAAAACAAATACTTTTCGATAAAAACAATACAAAAACAATTGGACTAAAGTCCAGTGAGAGAGAAATGAGCTTCTTAGGCGGCCTTTACGAAGGCGCCGGCAAAGAGAATATTCTTCTTGTTCCAGATAACATACAGGAAGGGGCGATCCGCCTGGAACTGCAGGGGGAAGGTCATCATGCGGGTCATCATGATCATGCCGGTGGCAGCCGCCGCTTCGGTGCCCTCCTCGTTCACCTCAATGGTGGCCTTGTGGAGCACCTGGGAAACGAAGATATTCTCGGGGGATTCCAGCAGATTGTCGAACTCGGCTGCGTCGGTGAACATTTTCGAGATGCCCAGCTAAAAGTAGAAAGATAAACATATGAGCCGGGTAAATAATAACTAATGAGGTCATAGCCACTCGAGGGTTTGTGATCGATAAGATAGGTCCCCGTGGCAGGGTGTGTGTCACATCCGACTGCAACTAAAGTTCTATAATTTTATGGGATCGTGCGGTTGATACATGATCTTTAACACGAACCGCAGGCTGCGTCAATAAATGGTCACCACAGCAATATCGCAGTCCGTTTTTAGTTATCTCAGACACCTTTTAGAGGCGATAAGCTACTAAAAATATTCCATACATCAAGCAAAGGAATTTGTGAGATAAGAAACTCAATAAATGGTTTAGGGGCGGTTTGCAGTAATGCAACGTGTCCATAAACCAACTATTTTTGGTTTTATATCAAAGGGGAGTACTATATTCAAATACTTCCACTTTTACACGCAACTACCATTTATCATGAATGTGGCGAAAGTTGACCCTGAATTTATCGTAATTTTACCAAAAGAGAGAAGAGGCGTAGGCCATTTTCGAGTATATAGAAATTTCTCCCTTACCTGCTTCAGTTTCTCGCCCAATTCCAGGGAGTAGTCCACCTTGAATTTCGGGAACTTGACGTTCACCTCCTCCACGGCCATTTTGTCGGCTAAATCCACCAGATTCACGCCCTTGAGCTTCTCAGCCAGGTCGTACAGGCCGGTGCGCTCTTGGGGCAGCAGGACAAACATGGATAGATCCGAGTCCTGGTAGGGCATATCCAGAGCCGTGCAGCCTAGGTCCTCGAAGTAGCCATAGGCGAACTTGGCCTTCTGGTTCATGTAGCTAACCTTGACCTGCTGCTCCTCGCCCACCCAGAAGTCATCCTCCTCGGTGCGATCCTCGCTGAACTTGTGCGCCCAGCTGCCCTTGAAGTGAAGGGCATTGAGCAGGACCAGCCGGGTGTTGCCATCGAAGGAATCCGCATTGACCAGCTCCGTGATCTTGCCCTGCGTCTTGGCATTCACCCAGGCATTAATGGCCTGAGCGGCGGCATCGCTCGAAGCAAAGTTGATGGACTCCGCCTCCGAATGATACTGCTCCTTGATGGCCGCCTGGTAGGCTGGCTTCAGCTGCTGGCCCTGCTGCACGTACAGCTTGTTGGCCACACGCAGCAGGTTGCTGTTGCGGTACTTCTCCAGCACGAACTGGAAGGTCTGGGCCACCTCCGGCGGGAAGTTGGACACGAAGTGCAGGGCCTTGGCGATCTCGTCGGCGGTTTCACCCTGGGCGCCGGCAAAGGCCAAGGCGATGCAGGCCTGAATGGAGAAGGGCGAGAACACGACGTTCTCCTTGAGTCCGCCCGTGGCCAAAAGCTGGAAGAGTTCGGTGGTGAAGCGGGCGCCTCCGCGCGCGAATTCCAGATTGAAGTCGAACATATTGATTTAGGTGGGTGTGTTTGCTGCGTAATCGCGAAACTGCTGCGTGTACTTGCTTACTGGCCCGCTGTCTACACCGGAATGCCTTAAATGCCGTTTCGGGGCCACAACAAAAGTGAAAACAGAGAGCCCACAGCCGGTGGATGAGTCACTTATCAAAACAGAAGAAGTGGTGGCGTCACCTTCCTTTCCACCAGTGCCCTTGGTGGTTTTCCCGAGGATTACCGATTGCATCTACTATCTTGGTAGGGCTATAAATAGTAACATGCAGTAAGGATTTTGTGGTTTTCATGTCTAGATTGCGGAAATTCTGTAAAAATAAGTATGTAATTCCATTGTAACTCGTCAATATGACCGGAGTGATGGGCGCTTAAAAATACCATAAAACAAGCAGAAAAAATAAGTAGAACCTGGTCACACAGTTCGAAATTAATTTAAAAATTATAGTTTTTTTTTCTTAATTCAATATTTATTTGTAATTTCTTTCTCATAATAAAAAAGGCTGCCTGAATAGAAGAAATGTATTCGATTAACGAGGGAAAACAACATTCAGTACAACCCACATTATATTCATAATGACTCCAGCAGCTTAAGATAAGATTTTAAGATCACGATGCGCGAAAAGTGTATAAGCAGATATATCTTAACTTTATATCATAATATATAATATATATATAATCTTTATAAGCTTTTCCTTGCATTTTACATTGAGATTTTGAAATACATATAAAAATCCACAAAAAAGCTTTGTTACGAGTACTTTCCACTCGATTTAAGTAGCAATTTCCACTCAAAATATTCAAAAAACAATTCACCAATTAGTTTGTCGATTCCGGGGGGATCGTGCCCAGGTTCGTCTTCAAAAACATGACTCGGTTTACCTCATCGATGCTGCAGACGGGATCCTTGATTAGGTTGCTGGCCTGCGACAGCACTAAGTCGGAGGGTGCGTTGCTGGCGGGAATGGCCAGTATCTGGCAACTGGTCTTGTACAGCAGCGGAAATTGCTCCCGATTGGAGTGCCACCATTCCAGGACATGAAAGCCATCGTGGTAGGCCTTCTGAATGCCCTGGTATCCTCGAATCTCCTTCGTGATCTTGTCCTCCTGGCTGTCCATGGCCACAAAGTCGGAGAAGAGATCATCGTCCGGATCCTCGAGGTCGCCCTGATTGAGCACCTCACCCTCTCCCTTGATCAGGACCTGCTCCACTCTACGGTTAGCTGGATTCTGCGAGGCACTGTGCCGCCTCATGAACTCCTCGCAATTCTCGATGGTCTCCTCTCGCTCCACCTGGCTGCACTGCAGCAGCCTGTTTGTGGGCGGGAACAGGAAATGAGCCATCATGTGGTACTTGGTGATGCAGGGCATCACAATCCAATCGATGTTGTCCAGCAGCGTGCGCTTCAGGTCCACCTCCATCTCGTGGCTGGACTCTCCGCTGCACAGCTTGCGCAGCCGATGGACGTGTGGAATGACCAGGTGCAGCGTAGGTCCCGAACCGGACTCCAGCGTTCGGCAGCACTTCTCAAAGTGACCCAAAATATTGCTGATGGCCGTTAGGCCAGCGATGTCGCAACCCTCCATCAGCTTCTCATCCTCATTCACGATTATGCTCCAGTTGGCCTCCAGGGACTTGAAAATGTGCGAGATCCTAACCAGACCCTTCGACGTGGGCGTGGGCAGTACCCCCAGGATAACCAGCTCCTTGGCCTTGTTCAATATCAACTTCAGCTCAGTCACGTCGTGGAAGGTCTTCTCCACGACCCTATCCAGCAAGGTGTTGAAGCAAAAAATGGTTCTCCTTCCCTCAAATACGGTCTTGATGCTCGTACGTTCATCGTACACAAAAATGGGGTCATCCTCGGCCATTTCACAGTCCAAATCCTTCAGAGTGGCGTCGATGAGCTTGAGTATATAGGTGTCTGCCAATAAATGAAACAAATATATAAAGAAATATTAATCAAGGGGATTTCCCGTTTCTCACCCGTGGAGGACTTGTTCCTGGGCACCTGGGTCACGCCGAGCAGCTGGTTCCGCTTCCGTCCATCGCGCACGTAGTGGACGGTGGTGGAGAGATAGAAACTTTCCGCCGTGGAGTCCCTGGTCTCGGCAATGGCAATACTGTAGCCGGTTTGCCGGGCAGTGGACATCTCGCGGCGCACCTGTTGCAGCACGTCATCGTACCAGTTCTCCACGTTCCAGGCGATTACTCCTTGGTCGGGGAGCAGATCCTCGACGCAGACATTGCGTCCGTACTCCGAACCAATCTCCAGCAGCACCGAGACCAGCTTCCTCAGTCCCGAGTCCTTGCCAATGTTAAAGGGACGACAATTCTCCACGCACCATTCCACCATTGCCTGGCTGACCTTGTCGGTGGCCTCCACCTCGGTACTGGACCCCTCTGCCGTGTCGGAGGCTGTGTCGGTGAGGCGCTCCTCGGAGCCAAGCGGATCCACACTTGCGCCGAGCACCTTGCTCCTGTAGCACTTGTGGCGCACCATATTCGAGGTGCAGCCCTGGTACTTGTAAATACTGGAGCAGGTGCGGCAGATGACAACGCTGGGAACTTGGGCACCGCTCTGGTCCTCTATCCGGGCGAAAACATCCCACACTCGGCTCCGGCTGCGCTTGTTGCTAAATCGAAGGGCTCCGGCCTGGATGAGAGCCTTGATGTAGTCGTAGCTGAACGACATCGTCTCCCGCTTAACGGTAGTCATTTTTCAATGTTTCTTAACACTTTGAAGAGTGCTTGATTTTATTAGCTGGAAATCACTCTACATTTTCAATTAAAACTGCAGAGTTGAAAATAAAAACGGATGGTAAATTGAAATAAAATTGAGTACTGTTTGGAACAGATGTGTGTATTCCGATATACTGTACACAGCATGTTATCGAGGTGCACAGTATGTTATCGATTACAGGAGCTCTGGTTTTATGCACTATTTCGAGATTTCTAGTAAACAAAATCTTAAGGATTAGCAAAACAACAAAAATCATTTATAATTGTTATGCTTAAGCCACTATTTTGGGCTATTTTTAAATAAAAATCATAATTTACTGGCACCACCTTGCACTTCTTCCACCCTGCCGATGCCTTCGGGCGCTTTCCAACACCGTTTTGTGCGTGACTGAACTTCGTGACATGCGTGCATTTGCTTGTATTTGTGTGGATTTTATAATTTGGATTTGTTTTGGTTTAGAAACCAAATCTAGGGATAAAACACAATGCACGTAGAGAGAAAATCCGAGCTGCGCAGCCTGCTCAAGTCCGGCGACAAGCGCTGCAAGCTGGTGGAGCCCCGGAACACAAAGAGCTGCGTCTGGAGGTTTTTCAACCTGGTCTCCTGCGACGACCGTATTGAGCCCTACGCCTGCTGCAAAACCTGCGGTGATCTCCTTTCCTACAGCGGGAAAACCGGAACGGGGAGCCTGCTGCGCCACCGATGTCTCCACTCGAGTAACGGTAAGTTCAGGATCCGAAATATCACGCACGCCCCCTCACTGCCACGCGTGCCGCTCCGTGTCCGTGCCCGGAGACACAGACACTGAGCACGGATCACCACTGCCATCGCGATAGCACCGTAGCGATAAGTCCACACGGTAATCCGCGCTAACTAGCAAGATATAGCGACTGGGAGGCGCCAACTTAGAGCGGGAAAAAATCCATATAACTCCAGTTGGACCCGGGCGCCAGTGTTCGCAGGGAAAACAAGTGCCCCATTTAGTGTTGATTTCCAATAGGATCGGGGGAAACCCAAAATTTCAACCAAAATACAACGTAATTAAAAATCCAATTATCTGCTGTTATGCTTTCCATAAATAAATTTAATTCCCCTTTTTATTTTTATTGTTACTTTTTTTTATTCTTTGTTTTCACCCCTGTGCCCGTGCGCTTTGCAACACTGGCAGCGAGCGGCACTGACTAACACTGAGTACAGCAACGCAAAAATATCGCCATTAAACGATTTACTGGGGAAAAAATCTTACTAGAGGTCTATATATTATTTAAAGGCGAATCAAAATGCCAAAGGGACGCGTGAGCAATGTGTGGCAGCACTACGACATCAACGAGGAGTGCGAAAACTTCGCGATATGCCGCTACTGCGGCAACAATATATCGCGTGGCGGCATGGCCAGCAATCTAAAGGGCAACAACACGACCAATCTGTGGACGCATCTGCGTCACAAGCACAGCGATGAGGTGCTGGTCAGTCCCGTCCAGCAGAAGGCGACCCGGGTCTTCCCGATCATCAAGAAAGGTAGGCGCATCGAAATCCCGGGGGCCCGGCCCGCGCCACTGATCCCGCTCCGAGTACAGCTATCGACCGTCTGGCCGCGGGAAACTATCGCCGTCCATCTCTGGATGTGATTGTTTTTATATTCGGCATCTTTCAATATGTATCGCAAATAACATCGCCGCCGTACTATTGCCTCTATCCACACTGATATCCCTCCTATCGTATGCTTTCAGAGAAAACCGTGCGGATAACGAAGGCCAAGCAGCTGCGCGAGCCCCTGCGCCTGGCCAAGCCGAAGGTAGAGTCCGTCGCCTCCTATGTGGGCGAGACGGGAGCCCTGCCGCAGAAGTGGGAGGAGTACGAGCAGAACGACGAGATCAGCGACGACATCAAGGACATTATCTACAGCGAGGATCCGCTGTGCTACAGCCCCATACATGTGATGGAAGATGAGGCACTGGAGGCGGGCGAGAAGGTCACTGTGGTGAGCAGCAGCGGCGGTAGCGGAGCAGCTGGCGGCCGTCCCAGTGCCGCAGCCGTGGTGGCCACCGTGGCCTCTACCTCGGCCAGCTCCTCGGCCAAGCAGCTGAAGAACAACCTGGAGACGTCGATCGACCGACTGACCACCGTCAGCGAGCAGCTGAGCTACATCATCCAGCAGAACCACGAGGAGCACTCAAAGGACGATGACTACTACTTTGCTTTGAGTCTGGTGCCCATCATGCGTCAACTGTCCATCAGTCGCAAGCTGTACGTGCGCGCAAAGATCCAGGAGATACTGTTCAAGGAGACCGAGGGTGAGTCGGTGGCTTCCAAGGACGATTAGGGCGACTCCCAAACAAGGAATGCAAGCAGCAAGTTAATTAAGTTATTAATACATACACCCCGTTGTGTATTCGCAATTAAATTATACGGGACATATATTATTAAGATTGTGCGTTGAAATTGAACTATTCATGCCAATTTATTTTCAATTTGTCATTTCATATCCTAGCCCCAGACACGAAATAAATAATAAAACTGTACCACTTAGATTTCATGGTGTAAGACGTTTATTTTAAATAAATTTTATTTAAATAACTTGTTAAGATTTACAAAACAGAGAGCGTTGTTTGCTAGATTGTTATTATAAATTATTGTATTGTAATTTACAAATCGATTTTGCGTTGATGCGGCCCCTTATTAGAGCTGGCAAAAAATCGATGTTTTGCACTATCGATTTTTTCGATGTTTAACTAGTGAAAAATCGATACTATCGATGTTTCCTAAGCCATACAATTTCTGATTTTCCCACTTAAAACGTTTCCGGCTTTAAGGGATTAATTTCTATTCATGATCTAACCAAATATTTCCCTTTCAATATTTGAGGGAGTATCGTCATAATCATTTCAAAGGCTTAAAATGGAGTCTAATCAAAACATCGATAGTGCGAAAAACAATCGATGGTTTTCAAAACAGTTCAAAAAATCGATACTATCGATAGTGCTCCGATGTTTTGCCAGCACTACCCCTTATAGATATGCTTCACTATCTCTCGTATGGGATTAGGGATTTAATTATTCCGTTAGTTCTCGTAGATCTAGGAGTGCAAGCATACGTTTTATCATACAATACGAATACAAATTACAGTAAAACTCCTACAAATCGAGTAATAAACAATAAACTTACGAGCTAGGCGTGTGTGTGTGTAGTACTTGTATGCACCCCCAGATATCAGATATGGTTTTAGCGTTAATTTCTCTGCTTAGCTTAGAGTCTAGTCAACAAATCGGTAGTTTATCAAACACTCTGACTTGAATAGCAAAATGTATACATATATATTACTATATATCTTATGATGATTTGGTGTTAATCCGCTCGCTCTATATGAATTTCGAAAGGTGGAAATGATGTGTATATACGAGTATGGGATCGCGTGAGATGGATTTGGATATTTAGGGCTAAGTGCACGATATGTTTGCCAAAAGTTTGGTATAAATTTCATTGTAATATTACGCTTAGATATGCTGCGAATGGTATGGTATGTATATCTATTTAGGTATATAACATTTTGATTTCGGTTTTCTCAATTGGCAGAGAGACATACAATATACTTTAGGTTTTCCTTCGATATTTATCGTATACAAGCAGTTAGGTTATGTCCAAAAATGTTCGTTCAAATTGCATCTGTTTTGGTATATCTTGATTCGTATTTTTGTTGTTTAGAATTGATCAATCATCATCGTGGGTATATATATAAATTGGTATAATTTCCTCTATTCACAGTTCCGATTAATATTACGCTTTTAGTTTATGTTTTTGGGATAAATATGTACAAAATCTAATCCTTAATGGGTTCTTGAGCCCCTTGCATGATATGCCTTCCCCCATTTCCGTTTCCTTTACTTTGATATGGTATTCTATATGTATTTCGTTATGTTATCTATTACCGAGGCGTATTTAAGTATAAATTAAAAACGGGTTTCAATCAAAGAATGTACAACTATATCGATAGGGTTTTTGTTTGCTTATTTTTTGAATTTTGGAACCATTTCATCTTGTATTTATTGCACTGTCGAGCTTCTGCTTGTGGGGCCTGCCAATAGCCTCATTAGTAGTAATATTATTTGGTTGACGTCACCAGCTGGGTGCTATAGCCCTGGGTATTACAGGTGGGCAGGGCGAAGGGATTGAAGCTCAGGCTGCTGACCCCTGAAAAAAGATCATAAAAAGGATTTATTATTAATATGTTTAAGGATTTTTAGAAAGGTAAAGGGAATTTACAGAGAAGTTTCCTAAGCAAAATCTACACAAATAATACGCTTTCGGGGGGGCTTACAATCCTAGGGATAATGGAAATTATAAATACCGTTAATCGTGTGTTGTCTGTGGTGTCTGTTGAAGGTGGATGTGTGTTTTTAGAGTGCTCAGATTTGCTATGGCCAACCCTTATGGCCAAGTCCTTGCCGATTGATCGATTGTGTCTGGCTTGAAGCAGCATTTAATTTCAGCTCTCCCTCCGAGGTCCTGGCTCCTTCCTTAAACGGCCGCCGCCGTGGCTGCTGACACGGCCGGATTGTGCCACGGCTGGTGGGGATGTGGGTAGTGGTGGTGCGGATGGTGCACGAACGCCTGATGCCACGTCGACGACACGGCGGACACTGTTGGAATTAATGGCGAAAATGCACTTGCTGAGCACACTTTGTTCACTTTCGGTTGGGGTTGGGACAAGGGAAAATGTGAAGGACTTCGAGGTGGAAGGACGAGTTTATGTAAGGACGGTATTCATGTGAGAGTTGTAACAGAACGAAAGGTAAAACCAACTAAATAAGGGAAATGTATCCTTAATCAAGAGATGATGAGCTTGGGGTTCCTTCCCTTCACCTTTGGGGGGCAGTAACTTAGATCTAGGTCGCCTGAAACTTACTTGACGTGGAGTTGAAGACGCTGCCGGGCGAGGAGGAGAGCGTGCCCATGTTGGGAGCAGGTGCATAGCCATTGGCGGTGGCCGCCACTGCTGCACTGGCCGCTGTGGCCCCGTAGGAGCCGCCCGAGCTGTGCGGCGTGGAGGCGCTGCTGCAGTAGCCGCCACGCGGACTCACGCTGCTCGACTGGGCCCGCTGGTAGTCGTCCTCGGTCCACTGGCCAGTGCCATCCTGCACGCTCACAGCCAGCTGGCCGGCATAGGAGTTGAAGCCCGTGGAGCCGCCCGGGGATCTGCTGCAACACGGGTTGGGTATTAGCTTGCTGTTAAGGGAACTTAGGGTAACATGGACCTACCTGGGCATGGAGTACAGGGCCTCGACCAGGTCGGCGGCCCGCTTCAGGATGATCTCCTTCTGCAGCTTCTCCGGGTCGCCGGGGTGTCGGGGTATGAGCTTCTGCAGGCGCTGGAAACCATAGTCGATTGTGGGTTCATTGAGAGCTGCTTGGAACGCGCAAAACATAAAGGTTAGACATGGTGCCACAGGATCAAGAGAGCGGAGGCGGCGACCACTTACAGACATAGACGAAGCGACCGGGCGATCCCTTGCAGAACTGCTTGCTCTTGTAGGATAGCGTCACCTCCACCACCCCAGGAATGTGTCGCGGCGGGGTTTGTACCCGGATGGCATGCGAGGTGATCAGCTCGCTCCACACCAGCATGGTGCCGAACACCACCTGGAGGCCATCGAAGAAGTTGTCGCCCACAATGATCACCGTGGCGCCACCTGTGGTCCAGCCCTCGCTGGGGGAGATCGCCTTGATGCAGGGCGTGGCCACGGGCAGAGGCGGATAGAGACCTGCAACGGGAGAGATCCCAGAGAATGATCGGTTAATTTATTGTGTCAGGAACATGACTTCGATTTTGGATTTGCCAATTGCTACAAAACAAACTAAAAAGTTGGGAATTTCTGGTGGGGATTACTTATTTATAGGGATCTCTGGAGCTACGTAAAACGAAAAAAGTTTGGTCGGAATAATTGGAATTTTGCTACGGACCATCGTAGGTACTGTCGGGCGCTAGGGGGTGACCGGAAATGGACAGGGATGTGTTGCCTGTACCTTCCGTGGTGTCCAGTCGCTTGGCCCTCCGTCCGTGCTTCGAGTTGTTGTGCACGAACATGTTGTCGGAGATGGCCAGCAGTGGTCCATCAACGGCCACCTGCGTGGAGATCACCACCTGGTTAATTGAAGGGAATAAAGTCCTATTAATTATGATCCTAGGGGCCAGGCTGGGCTCCGGCCGTCACTCACCTGAAATCGGCGCATATCCCGCGGGTTGCCGGCATTCTTCAGACAATTTTGATTGCACTTCAAGAAGAACTTGAGGAAGAAGCTGGAAATGGGAGTAAAGATTAGGGTTAGTCGAAGGGTTATAAAATTTAGCTATAATTATAATTAAAAGGGTGAATTAAGGGGTATTAAAGGTTGCTAGAAGCCAGTAAAATATTCTTGAGAAGTTGGAAAAGTCTAACTATCTCTAAGAGTCTTAAAAAAAAAATATACAAGTTGAACCTTTCTACTCGTTGTCTTAACAATATACTCAAGCGAGTACGAGTTTAGTATACATTTAATACTTCAAAATATCAAACGTATACTCCAAAGTATATTTTTTATTGTCCATAGTTTCAATTGTGTATTTTCGAGCTATTATTATTTTTATAAGAACCTTCATCGAAAATACGATAACATATCATAACATATATATTCCAGTTAACGGAATTTAGTGCTTTTCTTGGTGCCGATGAGTATTAAATTTATACTTTCGTAGTATTAAATAAAATGCTTAAGAAAATAGAATGTAACAATAGTATAGTATCGAATACGTGGGCTGCTACATATATTTCTGGCCTAATAATGAAAATACGAATATTTATTAAGGAAAATAGTTTTATTGTTTTTCAAAATATTCTCCATCAAGATTTACACACTTTTGCATGCGCTCAAACCAATTTTTGAAGCACTTTTTCCACTCTGATTGACACACCTCAAAAACATGGTTTTTGAATGCTTCAACAGCATCTTCTGGCGACGAAAATCGTTGACCACGCATTTTCTTCTTGATGTGAGGGAATAAAAAGAAGTCATTTGGTGCCAAGTCAGGACTGTACGGCGGATGACCCATCAATTCGACGTTTTGGCCAGTCAAAAAGGCGCTGGTTTGAGCCGATGTGTGAGAGCTCGCAT